>DWEJ01001445.1:0-13032 GCA_018245835.1 Mysoria sejanus stolli | reverse complement strand
ATTATAGATAGAGGTTTTGCTATAATTGTTACGAAAGATCATTTTAATTATATTTATTCTAGATAAATAGCGTTTACTGATCAAGAGGTCCTGGTTTCGAACCGTGCTCTGGTAGCGGGTTCTTTTGATTGGAAATTTACAGTTGTATCACGGAGCCAATATTAAGAGCTACGTAACTTCACGCCTTGGCGTACCGTACGTAATGCCCGAAAAGGTAGGCAGAGGAATGCAGTACACTCCCACGTTTCATTATGGAATACGTAGTGTGCCTATTGTCATACACGGGGCACATATCCAGACTCCGAACCACTACTAGAAAATCTAAATTAGAAAAATTTAGGAGCCAGGAATCGAAGCCGGGACCATCCGATCGGCTTAGGTCCGGCTTAAGCGCCCCGTCTCTTAAGGGGAAGTCACTTAGTTCACGTGATTTTAGTAAGGTGTGGAATATGACTATAAAAAATTAGAACAATAAAATATACGTAACTGTACGTAACTATATGGATAAAATATATCGATTCAGAATACCGGCTATAAGCTAGTATATACGAGAATAAGCATATATGTTTAACGCATTACCAAGCCGAAGTTCTGTTAGTGTCATCTGGAGACAAATTTAGGAATTTAACGCTGGCTTGCAATTGCTATGGGCGTTAGTTATTTTGTACCCCAGTGGGAAGTTTGTTGGCAGTTTTATGTTCTATTTCTTGTATTCTTGGAAAGAGTTTACCATTTTCTTAAAACCTAGAAACCCGAAGTTTGATGACACGTTTCACGCATTGGACTACATCTTTATTCAGTATAGACCCTACATTTAGATCCGACTTCGATACCCAGTCGAGCAGTCGAGTCGAAACAGATATGTTTTATAGTCTATGATGGTTGAACTTTATGTACTCGTTTTTGTTTCTATCACAAACTTCCAGAATGCTTTCGGAAGTATGAATAATTTCACGATTATTCTATAACATGTACATGAATTGACACTAGACACTGCAAATACCTCTGGTAAGATTTACCGGCTGTTATGTCAAATTAAACGAATCGACTGCTTACCGTTCTCCGAAAGCTGCTCTGCTCCGAAAAGCGTTCCCGATAATCGTTATGAGCAGTTACTTATCCAGGAGGCAAATAGTGCTATGTTGTTTAATTAACAGATCGTTGAAATGAGCATAGTTAAAATATTGGCAGCTTCGTAACATTTGTTGTATTTTTAAATAAATCAAGATATTATTTAAAAATGCAAGTAGATTGTCGAAAATGTAATCCGCTGAATATTTAAAATTTTCTCTGTGAGCGTTGAATCTGGTGATACGTATATATCATGTCGTTACATTTATCACGGCATCTCATGAATCAAGAAAATATAACGAAATCCTATCGACTTGATACAATAGCACTTTAAATTCAGAAGCAAACAAAATAATAATAAAATGTGTACGTATAAATAACAATGATATAAATAAAAAGCGTACAAAACATACAAGATATAAGAAACAAACTCACATTTAATGGGGTCTCTGACAGTACATTATACTCATAGTTGGGCCACGAAACAAGCTTGTTCTTAAAGTGTACTGCTGGTGGGCATGGCTTTTTAGTGCAAATTTTTACTATATCATCACGACAGGTCCCTTAATGGGTAGCTACATAGTATCAAACTTAATCAAAATAGCCAAATATTTATTAAATGTAGGTACTATAAGTTTCAAATATCGTTATTGTTACAAATCTCTTCTAACTCTCCTATCAGTCAGTATTTGACCTATTTAATCAAGGTAAGAAAGTCTTTGTATCTTATAGTTCTATATAGAATCCAAGCACTACTTTTAATAATATTGTTTGAAGTCTTTTATTTAAAGCAATAACTTCGACATTTTTTATAATTTGTATGTTAACATACGCACATGTATAATCGTATGAATATTTGGCAACGAAGCGTTACAAAGCTTTATGTTCATGAACATCTATTTCTGCGAAAATAATTAAAATAAAATAATAACACTAAACCCGCTAGTTTTCTGGGCCAAACCACAGCAAAGACAAACACAAAGGAACGAGCGAGTAGTACATTTTCTCTGCAGCTACAAACAAGTCTTATATTATAAATTGTATTATTTTACTTTGTAAACATAACGATGTTTTTGAACGAAAACATTGCATGTACTCGAATCCAATGAATTACTTCGCTGACGATGTTTAAGATGCTACCGTGGATAAGAGACATGCACCAGTAAATAACGACGCGAATGATGAAACTATGATCCCGATTGTATTGAGAATGATGTACTGTGATCTTATTCGTTGAATAAGTGTCTCAACATTAATATTTTATACTCAAATGTTATTTAAGCAAGCTTGTGTCTACGTTGAAATACCGTTTGGTGGACTAAGGACAATGAAACTACTCTGAACTCTACGTTTATTTAATTAAAATGTTCTATAAGTACACAGGCTCATTTGAAATTAGACAGCCTATTACCCTTTTAATTTGGCACGTGCTGGTACTTAGAAGGTCTAGTGGTACAGCAGCAACATAATAACTATATCACAAACTTTGTACATATGGACGTAGAAAGTGTTTCAAAGGACTTCCCAGTTTCGTCTAACCACTGACCTGTGAATGTGTGCTTCGTGATGGCTCAGTGTAGTGTGAGTGCCGGGAGCGCCAGCGATGAGACAGACGAACGCACAGGGTTAAGTCCAATACTGGAGGTAGGGTTTCCTTGGGGAATTTTTGCTCATACTTCACATGCTGAGCGTGTGGGTTAGGGAACGCAAAGCATGACTTCTCGCAACGTGTAAGGTGCTACATGTAAGCAGCCAGCGTCATGTATCCGCGCCTGGGTGTACAATAAAACGGGTGCTTAAGTATACAATTATGTAACAATTATAATACCCCTGATCAAACAGATAATAGAAATCTGATAGTACTAATTGTAGTAAATTGTTATATACACACTTGTACCGATTACTAGATTTCCATTATGTAATCCCTTGATAAAAGATTTTCATTATTCGTTGCCTCGTTTCGTTGCTGGTTACGAGTAATGTCATAGTGATAAGAATCAAACTTTTACCCATAATTACAAGACTCACCCTACACAAAATATTCTAACACATAATAAATGAAGTACAAATTATGGTAGGTATATAAAAATACCATAGTTCGTACTATATTATAGTTTCCATTTCTATTTTAAATATAGTTTAGGTATTCCGAAAATATTTCCGAATTGTGTCATTTACGAAATCAAATTGTAATTTGTCTAACTGAATTCAGGTACTCTACAGTTTTTGGTTAGGACGTTGAGAGTGTTGATGATCACAGTAGAACAGAAGAGATACTAGATACTCGTACGTATAATAGTAAAAGGTGTATAATAGATACAAGACAATAGTACAACAGAATAGATTCAACTATTCACTTAGTTTCCATCTCGTTACTCGTTTCGTATATATCAACTAAAGTTAGTCTAAACTAGTAGAACTGAAACAGGGATCGGCCAGTGTAAGCCAAAATTAATTTTAATTCAATCCATACAAGGTTACTAAGTTTAGGAGGTCTGTTCTAAAAGTTTGCACTAGAACAAAGGCATCACCGTCTACGTATACGTTGTCTAGATTGCTAAGTTCAATATAATTTGAAATGTATATACAACTATATTACGTACAACGTAATTTCACGCTTGTAATCCTCGAACAGGCAGGCTGAGGAGTACAGTTCACTCCCAAGTTTCACCGGGTACGTTTACTTCCACGTCAACGTTTACGTCCCACTATGGAATAGGTAGTGAGTCTATTGCTATACACGTAACGTTAGAAAAATTCAATAGTATTTGTCCAGAGATTTGAACCCAGTGTCTCTCAATGCGACAATCCCGTTTTTGTTTTTTTGCCGACCATTTTATCGTTCTACTATTAGAACGCAGGCCTCCTCTTAGAATGAGAGAGTTAAGGCCATAGTTTGCCACGCTGACCAAGTGCGGGTTAGTAGACTTCACACGCGATAGAAAACTTTTTTTTTGGAAATTCTAAGGTATGCAAGTTTCCTCACAATATTTTCCTTCACCGTTATAGCAAGTGATATTTAATCTTAAAATGCAAGTTTTGTAAAGAGGTGCGCGCTAGGATTTGAACCTGGGTTCCCGGAGTGAGAGATGGAATTTCAAATCCCTAGGGTATCACTGTTTTTGATCGCGCTTGCAACCACCCAATCAACAAGGCATATTCAAAACTTTTTTACGTGCTGTTTAAAGTTTTCTGCTGGAATCCCGACTTGACTAACAGCCCTCTTGACTAACATCTTGAGTCTCAGCTGACTGTAACTAGAATATGGGGTGATTTAATTAGACCCACACGCTCAAGACTGAGCAATTAAGTGAGGAAATTATATTAAGTACAAAGTTCTAATGCCTTTGTGGTCCAAAATATATTTCTCGTAATAAAAGTGCCCGCCCGTTTGTATAATTATTTACATGTTTTGTGACCAAAACGAACGTAGTATTAATTTTTTTTAGAGTTCTGTTAATTAAATCATTTGCTTCCATCATTTGCCTATCTTTTCGGGGATACTTAGGGCGCATCATGCAAGTGTCCTGATATGTCTTTCAAAGCGAGGTATACTATTAATTTAATGTGGTATTTCATTGAAAGAAATGTTGTGTCATAATTACATTTATTGCACTGAAGTTTTTATAGATAGCCTGGCAAAGAAACAAAGGTGCCTTGATGGGACGCTCGGTCCCACGTGTCTTACCTTTTACTTGAAGAAAAACTTAACTTATTGTTAAGATAAATATTTATTTATTACGCAGCATTTGGTAATAAAATTCGCAAGTACTTTTTATATAATCAACTGTTAATATTTACCTTCCGAAATAAATAAATCGCTCGTCGCTCTTTGGGTAGAATATGCGTTAACTTGAACATGTCTTTAATTACCGTCTTCTCAAAGTATGATTTGCGGACAAGAGCTGTTACTCGATTGCGATTGCGAACGGATAGCAAATTTAGAAAATAATGAAATATAGAATGAAATAATACAAGATGAAAAAAAATCCAGCATTCGAGAAAAGTTTGCCCAGAATATTTCCCATTGTTCATTACTGGAATCTAAATCAATCTTAAGAGCTGACTGGTTAATACGGCTTATTAAAGTTCCAAGATCTTTTTGAATTGCGAAGTTCGTAGAGGTAAAAGTAAGGTGCATTTCATGCTTTTGTTTTAGTTTGCTATATACTGATTACCGCAATCTGCCTACGCCGGGCTTAGTTGCCTCTTACGGTATCCTGTATCCCGGCACGGCGTGGAGGAATGTCTTCTGACTGACTGACTGACACCGCTTTTATTATTATTTCTCTTTATTTATATCAAATACAAAGTTAAAAAAACAAAGTTCAAAGTGCCAGTATACGTTTTTATTAAAATAATTAAAGTACAAATGCATCGTAGCTAAAAGCAGCATTGTTGTAGCCACACCTGAAATAAAAGAATAGAAAATCCCGCGAGCGCACCACTCCCGTGTCGTGTCACTGTTTATAATTTCAAATTCGACCCCGTTTCACCTCTCGCGTGAGTACCCCGCGTTAAGTTCACCCTTGCTTTAATTTGCACATATCGTCCCTATGTTGTTTTATTCACACGACAATGTAGAAATTTAATGCTATTAGATTCAAATGTTACACTGCAGGTATGACTTCAGAACATACTTCATCGATTTCAAGATGCATGTGATTCATTTATTTTGTGAACGTAACAATTTGATGGTGTTTAATTCTTATTCTCGAATTTCTATTGTTACGGCACCTTCTATATAAATATTTTTCATAAGGATAAGCCGCTCCAACTTTCTAATCCGAAGAAAAAGTACCTGGGAAGATCTTAAATAAATTTATAATTTGTGGTCTTTCCAACAATGTGCATAATAATACTTATTAAGTTAATAAAATAATATTATGAAGTTAATAAAATAAAAATAAAGATATCCATTAAAAAATAAATGAAACCAATCTCAAAACAACAAACAGCACGTACAATATAAAAATGTGTAATGAGGTGTGGCCCGATAAAATTCGAATACAAAGTTATATAATCTACTTCACACTATGATAGCTTTAAACATTGAAACAAGAAAATATGTCACCCCACAAATGGTATTTAATTGTTATGACACTCGCATTCGTGTTCTGTCGACCCCCAAGTAGTTTTATTTATAGCGCCTTTACCATGTAAAACTCAGTATAAATTGTCAAGATTATAATCAACCAAACAGTTTCAGTAAACCACGATTCGATTATAGGCAAGGGAAACAAATTGGGCATAAAACTTTTAAATGTTATATTTTTTATTCCTCAGTTGTATTTTTTTACAGTTTTGTGAGTTTATTTAAGGGAGGTTTCCTTATCTTATTTTCGTGTTATTCGATGTCACCGTTAGATAACAATTATTATAACTTACAGGAAGCCTTAAATACGGCTTCAAAACTTGTACGGTTGAGTGCTTAGTTTAGAACATTCCATGCTCTAACTGAAGCTTTCGTTTCATTCGTTCGTTTTCATGGCACCTTCAAAATAAATAAAAACGAATGGCGACGTCACAACTCGCAACATAAATGACCTGAATTCCATAGGGATGCGAAACATATACATTTAATTTAAGCCAACGGTACATTTTTCATTTAACTTTAATTTGTCGACCTAGATCTAGAGATTGCGTCGTTGTTTGATCGTAGGTTTAGGTTTAAAAAAAATTTTATTCTCAAACAAACAAATTGTCACTTACATGAGAACTTATTTATAAATTATTAAAACAGTTCGACATCGCACTAATGAGAAACAAAAAACGATAATATATAACTAATCAGGTCAATAGAGGTAATAGATGTAATTATGGTATTCGTAGGTTGGGTGCCTTACGGAGTAGGCAGAGAGTACGGATTTTAAAATATTTCTATTTTTACTTTGGCCTCCATAATTTTTTGAACGTAGGAACCAACGTAGGAGTCGAAGTAATGGAGCCAATTTTGTAAATGCAACTTTTACTGAACCGCTTCTGTCAATACAGGGTTAAGTTCAGTCACGCTTATCACTTTATTGTTGTTAAATAGAGTTTTTTAAGGAATTTTAAATGCATTGCAATGTGCATAGCGAATCACCATAAAGGCCGTGATCGTCGTGAACAGACAAATAAAGAAGATATATTTTAGTAATTTAGTGATACACAATTTTACTTAATGAAATGGTTAATTTTTATTACTAATAATAATTATTCTTAGTACGTAGTTGCGATGACGAGACAAATAAGAAAATTTATACCTTATTTGTATGATATTGACAAGTTTCATGTGTTAATATGGAATTTACGAGGCAATCGCTAAATACTTACACGCAAAAGTGAAATAAAAAGGGAACTCGTTAGAACTTGTTAAACATAGGGCCGTGTACACAAAGTTGGGAACACTCCAAGTTTACGATAATGGGCCCTTATCGGCGATCTCTGCTTCGAAATTCTCTTTTTGTTGGCACACAATTAGTTCTGATAGCTTTTTGTACCGCGTCATGCTTGCACAGCGTTCTCAATACACTCAGTAGACGTATTAGATCCCACTTGCGGTAAAATATTTTTTGAATATATTTGCTATTTGCGCTGTAAGTCTTTCTTTAGATTGTTGTTTCGCAAAATTTTTAATAATCTTAAATTGTTTTAAAACACTCATAAAATTATAGATAATGTTAATAACCTACGACATCATAAAGAACGGCTTCTGTTATTAGGAATTGTAGCATTTTATTACCTATAATAGTCTAAAAATATCGCTTATAAAACGCAGTAAACGAACAAATTAACATTACTAGGAATGTAAATTCTTCAACCGAGTCTTTCTTAATTGGTTCAATGACTTTTAGACTGAAATTTATATCAATCTAGTGAGAAAACTGTAACCATCACTATCTGGGAGCACGGCAGTGCCTCCGCTAAGTCGAGCAAATAAGCGGCACGGCCGTATCATTGTTTTCTCGAAGCAGTTGAGGCCATAATCGAACCCTATAACTTCGTTGTGGAGAAAACTAAATACGTAACATCACGTTAGTAATCCCCGAAGAAGTAGGCAGACGAATGCAGAACACTCCCACGTTTCACCAGTTACGTTTTACGTCCCACTATGGAATAGATGGTATGCCTATTGCCATACATTTAGCACTTATTCAGATTCCAAACCACTACTAGAAAATCCAAATTAGAAAAAAATTGTAGTGACCGCCCCGTCAATCGAACCCCGGACCCGTGGAGAAACCTAGAAGTCAAAATTTTTAATAACCGAGCAGATATTGTATCAACACGGTATATTTTAAATTAAATTCAATTAAAACCAGTAGTTAAAGAAATAAAAGTTAAAATTACTAGTCAAAATTTTTTAATTTTGTCACTAGCTCTTTCACTCACTAACCGATCATTAAAACTCTAAGGCACTTCTAGCAAACATAGAAACTTTAAATTTAGAATACAATTAGTGTTTCGTGTATAAATCAAGGAAAAATTAATATATTTTGTAATTTCGGTCCAGTTTGCTAGATACATAAATTGCATAAAAAACTTTGTAATTCCATATAAATATATAGGATTACAAAGTTACATTTGCGGTAAATGAATCAGTGCACCCGTATACTCCTATGTATAATATTAATACATATAATATAATGGGTATGGATAGGTGAATAATAGGTGTAAATAGGTACCGGAAAGTAAAAAAAGTAGGACTGTCTACAAAAAGAAGTGAGATTCCATCAAAAATATAACTTTTAGAAAAAATAGAAGTCTTGCAACTCAGTTCTTGTACTGTTGTTGTTGTGAGATCCATGTAATGTGACAAGTCGCTTAATTTATTCAGTCCATACTTAAAGGTCCTTCTGTCTTAAGTTATTACTTAATTAGCTAACTTCACAAGATCTTATCGTGACAATATCAATATTAAAAATATAGGTAATATTTACAACGTAAATATTAGCTATAACGATAATTATAGATGATAAGGTACCCTTGGTTGAAACGATTTCATCCAGCGTGCTACAGCGTGGTGTAATATTAAAAATATCGATCATTTAATAGTAGCTAAGAAAGAAGCAAGTATTGAAGTATTCAGTGGGTCAAATTTAAATCTAGCAAACTTTATTTAATAAATGGGAAAAATATTGCGCATATGGTTGTAGCAATTATTCAACAGGTGATTTTAAATATACATATATTTCTTAATGAAATTTCATGAATTTTTTATAAACTGCAAAATATTTTTGTTGTATAAAATATTGTAATTGTATAAATGTATGTTCACGAAACAAAACTTCATGTTACCAAAACCTACATTCTTACACAGCCGTATTAAAAGATATTAGCGTGAGAACGATATAATCCTATACACACGATATATTGTGTCCGGTTCGAACCGTCGGCAATATTTTCATTTTTATAAGTCAGAATTCCAATAAAGAGGAGTTCTGTCGTGAATATTAAATGAGACAAGTGGAATACACTACTGCTTCACACATTCCTCCGAGATATACAGCATTTTCAATTTTCTATACGTAGCGTGGCGTCACGTGGCTTTGGTACTTATAAGTAGTGATAGACTTTATAAGGGTACTGTCTATCTGACACACTACAAGTATAATAGCAATTTATGCATTATTTACATAGATGAAGCAAAGTAGAGTGTACTTAGCGTTTAATGCACTCTTTAGCTCACATTTAAGTCAAGTGTATTTGTATAAACTGACAGGGAGACTTGACTACACATACCAAAAGTATTTATTTTCAGTCATTTTAAATATTGTCTAAAATATACAGTAATTGTGAGTGAATGATATAAATGTTATTAAAGATATTATTATCTTTAGCTATAACTTATTTTTTTATTGCTGGTATCCATTTATGTATCGGAGAGACTGAATTATTTCCATTAAAGAAACATCTTTACGCGCAACGGCGGCGGCGTGAATCTGTTTTCTTCCGATTTGTCTTCCTGGCGTCCCGAATCTTGGCTGGGACGTTGCCAAATGTACAATTTTAACCATTTTCCACCTACAATCGATTGTTCTTTATATACATGCAATAAGGTGCAGTTTTGTTTAAATGTATGATATTTTTAAAACTGTCATCTGGTAGCTTAAATTCTGTTGGTCTCCGCGGCTACTGCCAGGCTGCCTCGAGTGCCTCTCTCGATGCTGGAGTATAAAAATAATACTTTATTAGCTTTATAATATCTCGTATTGTTCAGGTAGCTATAGTCTTTTCTTTCATTTATCCACTTGATGAGACATGAGATTCTGTTCATGTGTACATATATGTATATACAAAATATGTTTTGTGGAAATTTGATCAAACAAAATTAAGCATCAAATAGGCATAACAAATTATGTAATAAATTACTGTATTTGTAAGATAAAACATGTTTTTGCGGTAGGCTCTCGTTAATTTTCCAGCCATAATAAAGATAAACGCGTAGTAGGTAATGATATACACGGAAAACTTCAATCTATTGCCTAAGCGACGATGACGACAGAAAACATTAAGAATTCCTTCACGTACATATATCGACTAAAACTATGTGTTTATGAATCATCAGTAAAATTCATAATCGTGCCGTGGGATTGTGCCTAAACATTGAACCCAGCAAAAATTACGCTAACGTACAAATGTGAGTAGTTTATCGAATACTTTCACAACATTACGTGGTAAAGTGAAGTCATTTTCGTAAACAATAGACGCCCTTATACATTTCTGCACGAACGACTCGGTTCTAGAATTTGCTGGTATCCAATATAAAGTTAGCCATCACTCCATGCCGAGTTGGTTATAAATGTTTGAAAGGAGCCTATTTCAGTCGAAATGCAGCTTAATTAAAGTTTAGCTGTGCTGTTGAGAGAATGGCCCGCCCTCATAATTTATTCCTGCGGGATATAACTCGACTGGATTTAGTAACAAACGCCTTTCGACCCAAATGTTTAGGACCCGCTCACGGTTCTATACAAAAAGGTATGTGTTTTATTTGGATTGATGGAAATTTAATTCAATGTTCATAAGCTTAAAGTTGAAACTCCAATTTCTTTCCTTCGAATATCCGGGCTGGGCTGAAATCTTTATTTTTCCAGTGGAAAGATTCACATTTTTCACAATTACTTGGACGTTTTCACGTTAATCCATCTTCTTTGTCTCACGGTTAGATTTCATTTGTGGAACAAATTGCGACATCGACTTCCCTCTCTTTGAACTGTAATCGAATTAGAAACAGAACTGCGATGATCAGAATATTGAAAGGGTTACGGCCATGCTGATAGATAAAGCGTTTTGGGTCTCTTTCATTACCTTTGGTTAAATATAAAGGCCATTCAACTTGAAATTAAAGGTTGAAGTGATTTAAATTACTCTCGAAGGATTCTAAATTATTTGTCCAGTCCGATATTCTGTCCTATATAGCACAGCTAGTTACATACAGCGTAAAATCTTCACATTACGCCTTCAATCCCCGAAGAGGTACACAGAGAAGTTTAGTACATTCCCACGTTTGACCAGTTACAAAAAGAGTCTACTATGGAATAGGTGGTGAGTCTATTGTTATACATCAGGCCTATATCTAGACTCCGAGCCTTTACAAGAAAATCTAAGTTGAAGAAATACATTAGTGCCCAACTCAGGATTTGAATTCAGGGCTTCTCGATTGGCTGTTCGCTTGCAACCAATAATATCAACGAGGCAGCCGTACCAACGAAGCGTAAAATCACGTCTTAAGTCCCGAAGACGTAGGCAATAAGTGTGGTGCACTCCCACATTTCATTAGTTACGTTTATGTCCCACCAAGGAATTAGGGGAGGGTGAGAGAAAGTGATTAGTTATGAGTATATACAAATATTATCGAGAAAAACATGACTTCTGTATAAATTTAATTGTTCTATTAGCATCATTTCATCAGCATGTTGGAGTCAGCTGCTAGACATAGACTTCCCCTGAGGGGGCTCACCCGAACTCTATGATCATTCAATCAGTACATTTATATCTAAACGAAGCCGTGTATCAAGGATCCAGAAAAAATGACCAAGTGGGATTAAATCACGCCGTATACAATATTGCGCTCGGTGGCTCCCAATTCCGTTGTTCGTATTCACGACGCATTGTATAGAGCGGGAGGCTTGTTTATCTTTCTGGAAAATTCGCAATGAAAGTTAAGCCTTTGAGAAATTGTTTTCTTTATTTCCTAACGTAATTATGATAACAATATTCAAAAATGAGGCAAGATGATTTTTTGTTAGAACTCCCGAACAGATAGAGCATAGCAGAGTAACTCTGCCACGCTTTATAATCGCCTACCTTATCACGTTTCTCTTGCATGAAGTTTACAAAATCAGGGTTGCTATAAGTATTTTTTTATTAATGTACACTGCATAACCTTATAATAAAAATACTTGAATGAGTACTATAATTATAAACATTTATAATGTGCAAAACTTATTAGATTTGTATAAACAAAATTTTGACTTACAATTATTTATAAAAAATGTGTTTATGCGTACCTACCATAAATATTGAATGTCCAAAAGGGATAAACTGTTTTGTCAACTCTAGTTTATAAACATCTTTAATGTACACAGTTCCTATTCAATAAATATTATTATTATTATTATTTAAAAGTAAAAAAAAAATTAGCTTGTTTAATTGAATTCCTTATCTTCGCGCACAGTTTGATGTATATATACAATATATTTGATGTTTTTATTGGCAATACGCTATTTGTGTGCTTAAGACGTTGCGTCACGAGGCGAGACTTATTTCTTTCATTAGGGACAAAATTTGAACAAAAATTACAGCCATGAATACTAGAAGTGAATATAATACTGTATATATAAATAATAAAGAAAAACAATTAATTAAATTTTAATTACATTGATGTTTATTTACCTTATTCGTGTAAAGTAAAGTGTATTATTATAATTATATTCTACATTCCTCTGTCTAACCTCGAGATACAGGTGTGATGTTACC
>DWEJ01001444.1:0-13036 GCA_018245835.1 Mysoria sejanus stolli | reverse complement strand
AGATATTAATTTACACCTTCCAAAATATGTGCTGTGCTAGCTTCACTTCGTTTTGTATTTAATAAACGTACCTACCTATGTTTGGAAATTAAATTATTGTTGTTGGCATCCTGTTTTTTTATTTAGCTTCCCTAATCAGGACTTAAAAATTTCTTTTGAAAAAGGGACTAAGATGTACGTGTCTTCTTATGAGGAAGTATAATGACAAAATCAAAGTCAAAATCATTTATATAGGATTTGCAATCGCATATAAACGTCATTACAAGATAAGTTTATGTAGTTCGTACCGCGCCCACAACTGAGAAGAACTAACAAGAAACTCAATGGGGTTGTCCTTTTTTCGTGTTATTGCATTATAATTTTAAGCCTCCAAACTATACTCGTTTCCAAATATGTCTTGCATGTAATCTGCAATCGAATAATAGGCTTTATAGCATACTTAATTTAAATTTAATGAAGTTCTTAAATTTACAAATTGACAAATTTAACACGTCGTTGGGAGTCTGTTATAGAAGCATATACTTTGACCTACAAACGAGTTAAACACTTTATAAATAACTTGCAAATCAATGGTATTATTATTTACGAGGGGTGGTTGAAAAGTTTTGAGCCTAAGAATAAATACTCATAGAAATGTATAAAAAATTATTTTTCAATATTATCTCGATCTATTTCAATACACTTTTTACATTTACTATAAAGGGTTTTTATCCCGGTCAAAAAATATTCGCCGTTTTTCTCTTGGAATTGTTCGTGTACGGCCGCCTTCATTTCATTGTCACATGAAAATCTGAATTATGACATGAAACTTGACTTATACTTCCTGATATGCCCGCACTTAGTAGTGGGTTGCGCGAGACATTACTAATATACTATATACATTACTATATACTTAAAAGTACATGTTGTAAAACAGGTTGAGAAAGACGACAATTTAGAAAATTGTTTACCGTAACACCACCGTTGTTTTATATTTCTTTTACAAAATTGGTGACAATACACTTTGTAACATTATAAGTGAATTTTTGATAAGGTAACAAAACGTAACTTCACACCTGTAATCCCCGAAGAGGTAGGCAGAGGAAAGCAGAACACTCCCACGTTTCACCAGTTACTTTACGTCCTACTATGGAATAGATGGTGAGCCTATTGCCATGCATCGGGCACATATCCAGACTCCGAATCACTGCTAGAAAATCAAAATTAGAAAATTTTGTAGTTTTCGACCCGGGACCTCCCGATCGGCTGTCGCACCTGCAACCAACACGACCAATGAGGCAGTAACAATTCTTGCAAATGCTAAACTTGACGAAAAATGAAAATATAATATGGAGGTCCTTATGTGAAATACCTAAGTTTTAGTTTAAAACATATTATATTCCGTACAACTCTATCCGTTAATAAAACCGACATTGAGGTTAAGGATTTAAATAATTATATATAAATGAAACTCCCATATTGTCAATTATGTTTATTTTTCCGACTCCTCTAGTTGAGGCAAATAGGTCAGAATTAAATGAAATTATTCACTAGACATTACTACAAGATAAATTTAATAATGAAAAATTATATAACTGGAAATGTACAAATATTTAAAAATGTTTCCATTGGCATAAATTCCCGAAATAAAGGTATATTCTCTTCGATGTTCAACAGTATCGTAATCATGTACAATTTCATGAGAAAATTCTATCCATTTCCAGTAATATACACAGACAGATGACAGATGCCTACTACTTTAAAAAAATATGTTTTTATAGTTCATACCAAAATGTAACAATAGTTACATCTAGTAGTGGAGGTATCTATCACAAAGAAACAAGTGTTAGAAATAACCTTAAAGCAACATTAGTAAGTACTATCGCTCTCTCTCTCTACTGGTTGGAAATTAACAGTACTGTTTGTTATAAGAACAATGTCAGAATAATTACCGAAGTAATCTTTTTGGGCGGTGGACAGAAAAGGGTCATAATAATTAGTCCTATTCTAATAAGTTTACTTGACCAGGAGTATTGGTTAATTGTATTTACTATAGGAATTTCAGACCCAATTAAATTACTTTGTTCTGTGTAATGTAAATAATGAAGAAAAGACTTTGGTCTATTTCTATATCTATTGTACACTTTAAATATTCCAAAATAAGGCAAAAGATACACATTACATAATAAGGCAAATCGTTGTTATTATTTATGAGTTAATTATCTATGGTATAACACAATTTCAAATGCGCGGTAAAACATAAATGTTATTTTAAAAAAACTTAAATATAGATAAACAACAGGTAAAAACATTACTACTTTAACGATAGTATTTACAAAATGTATAATGTAACATTAATTAATAATAAAATGAAAACATTAGATTTGTATTTTATAATTATAGAATTGTGCTTAATTCTGATCAAATATATTACAAAAATAATTTAAAAAGAGTCGATTCAATAAAGGGAGTTGTGTTGTTACATTATATTTTTTTGTCAATGTGTAAAAATTGCTTCGTAGAAGACAAATACGTAAATATTTTTAAATCAGCTATTATATTATTTTGTCAATCCATATAATAAGTTCATTCTTAACATTTGTTTCATAGTATAATTAATTTTCCAACTATTGAAAATACAAGACGACTGGGTTTTTTTTACAAAATCTTTGCACAATACTGAAGTAAGAAATTCTTATCTTCGCGTTATCAAAACAGTCATTATATAGGACATTAAAAGGCAAAGAGTGTACATGTGTATTATGTAATGTCAATATCTATATACTTCTCAAACAGATAATTTACCATTGAAAAAATATATGGATGATTGTGTGTTAAATAAATACATATACTTTATTTACATAAATATACAAAACTTAAGTTTATTTCATAAGACACTTTTGACCATAGTTAACATTTAAAGTACAGAGTTAAGTATTTTAAAATATGTGATCACAATACTATGTATACATCTGTCAAGGATGTAGCAATGGGGAATAAAGTGTTCATCCATACAACAGTTACGATACCAGAAAAACGTTATAAATTTCAAGACGTCACATTAATTTAAAACGTTGCAACGAACATTTTGTGTCATAGACACGAGAAACTGCGTCAGATGACTAAATCGTTTAGCGGAGACGACTAAATGTGGCTTCAATGAGGTAAGGCGTGTAGGATTGTTTGTGTAATGTAAAAAAATTGGAATATCAAGCCAAAGCTTACCTCCAAGAAAACAGAAGAAGAATGGCTGTTACCTATGAAAATTAAAGATATATTAATAATTAGGCAGAAATTCATCAAGTAACACCAGTCGTTGCTAAAATACATTACAATACTAATACTCTATACTTCATCAACTCCGATCACCCAATCACTCCGATCATAAATGCACACATACAAACACCACCTTAGAAAATATTACCTTAACTTTAATAAATTCTTCAACACTTCACTCAGACACAAAGTGCAGTACTTGTGCAATAAAATAAAACCTTTAATAGCGAGTTTCAAAATAATCTTTACAAATTGGCACATTTAACTTTCAGAAACTATAAAAATGACAACAATAACATCTACTTATATTCTATATTACTTAACGCATTATGTAACACAGAAGCCTGATCGTTTTAATTAAATACAAACTAAGCACAGATAACATATTCCTTACATTTTTTATCTAAGAGGAATGTACATTGTAACTACGCCATTATTAAACCTCATTATTTAAGGGCAAAAATCAATATTTCATTGATATAAATATGACTTGCAACCACACGACCAACGAGGCAGTCATAAAAAAAAAAAAATATAAATATGAATGAAAAATAATAGTCATGTCAGGAACAATTTAATACTAAATTTCTGGCAGCTACAGAAATTATTGTATTGCTAATACTTATAGACTACAGTAGGGTACTTGAGAGTCCAATCTTCTGTACTATCAGAAAAATTTACATAATTTGCATCATAGACATTACATCTATTGCATTGCTTTAAATACATCTGACTACTACATGAATTTTTTTATATCAAATTGACTGTATACAATAGGTTCTATTTCGTTAGAATTAACCAGTTTACCCAATTTAATTTAATAACTCTTTAACCAATTTTATTTTGGTACAGTTCGAATTTTATCTTCTCAGTCTTCAGTCTGTAAACAGCTTTTGTTGCTATGGGCTTTAACACTACATAATATTATTTTAAATAAGAGTAATTCACAAGCTACATATAGTTCTCTTCTCTTTTATTATTCTTTTTTAGCGGCTGTACATGTATTTTTATAGCTCATATTTATCTTCCATCTTATAACATCCTACAACATATTTAAACATCTCGTTTTAGTTACCTAATTAAACTTTTAATCACAATAAAAAAAAATTACAGAGATCAATGTCAAAGAGTGAAACTTTGAAACACAATTTAATATTATTTTACTGGAGTCTCCTTTAAAATTGAAATTAAAATATTTAAACAAATCTAACTTTCCCACCAGATTTAAATATTAGGTTAATCAATTGATGAACTCTGATATCTAATAAAAGTTTAAAATTACCATTATATTTCTAAGACACATGCTCAAATATTTCCAGCAAATGTTAATAATACCTCATCATAAAGTGTATGTATGTTAAGTAAATGTTTGTGTAGCAGCATCGTCATTTGCTAGAAATACGAAGAACCAAGTCCTGAAAAGGACTATACTTTATTATAAACAAGAGTATAATAGTTCTGAAAAGAACTGTTTTTTCTACAATGACTTCAAACTCGCATTTTCATCTGTGGCAACAACTCGACGCACTTCTAACACGTGTTGATCCGAAGAGATCGCGATCCGTGAAGGACGATTCGCGGATCGCGGCTGTGTTTTATTAATTCCGCGAATCGCGAGCCTCGAGATGCGTGCGCAATCAAGACGCGTACGCGACGCGAGTGAGTGAAACAGCAACAACGATTGGCGACATCACATATGAAGGTCACGAGCAATGGGTGCGACAGAGAAGAGAGCGAGATAGATATACATTTTTACACTTTTACTTTTTCTTTATATACCGTGTTTTTTTTACTGAATAAATTCATTCCTATCGCAACCTTCAGCAGAGTATTATTTCTAACTTGAAAAGTGGAAATAGGAAACTCCCAACTCTAAACTACTAAAGTGGTAACCCTACTACCACTAAAGTTTATACAGGCAAACCAAATAAACAAAATAATAATTTGTGGCTAAATTAACTCTGATTTGGCAACATGTAACGAATTAATGTGGAAGTGGTCCTGTTTGCTCTGAGTATATGTCAGCAAGTTATATGTAATCTATAACATATTGTTACTGACGTTTTTTGTGTATCAAGCATCAATCACATCCGCGACGTAGAACTGGCATTTAAAAATCCAATAAAAATTATCATCGTACGAAGTACCCATATGCTACACTTCACTTACCAACGCGGTACAAATATACTGGACATAAATCCCTAGCCAATTTCACTAAAACTTAAACACTACACAATACACGCGTCCGTCACTTGAATCACATGGTTGATAACACATCACATTCCTCGGTGCGAGTGAGGGACGTCCCTCGCTGCGAGCGTGGGAAATCCCTCGGTGCGAGTCTCGGAACTCTCTCGGTGCGAGCTCGGAACTCCCTCGGTACTACTGTCGGACATCCCTCCGTGCAAGTGTCAGACGTCCCTCGGTACGAGTGTGGGTAGTCCCTCGGTGCTGATACAGAGGGCGGCGCGTTAGGGTCGCGCGCGGCTGAACAGCACTTCCTCGTCGCCGGCGGAGGGCGCCAGTGGCACCGCGTCGCCGTGCACCACGTGCGGCGACTCGTTGAACTCGTCCAGCTCCTCTATTCCCGCTGTAATAAATTTCAGGTTGTGTTATCTAAGTACTATAATTAATGCATGTATTTGTTTTTAATAAGCTTTAGCTACATATGAATACAAACGTAGACTAGATTTTCAATAAGTTGATTTTCTAATAGTTGCTGAGTCTGGATTTGTGCCCAGTGTAGAGCTATCTATAGGTTTGCTACCTATTTTATGATAGTACGCAAACATAACTGCTGAATCGTGGGAGTGTACTAAACTCCTCTGCCAATATCTTCATAGATTATAGTCATGCTACATTTAATATAAAGTGTATGAATACCAGTATAATCCGAGGCAGTCAACAATAAGTACTGTTCTGACCGCGTTGGCCACAGCAGATGCGCCATGACGCAGAAAGCCATGCAGTCAGCCGAATATGTGATACCTGAAATTTAAATTAAATTCATGTAAACATTTTTAAAATTTATATCCAATATAATAAGCCAGCAGTCTTATGAAACTTAGTCTGTTTTTAACTTATTTTGTTTTATAAAACTTGACATTGATTTTTGCTTTTACACGTGTCAGTTTGTTAATTATAAGCTTCAAAAAATGCAATTGAAAAAGTTCTTAAAAGTCACATCACGAAGTGAAGTTAGGAATAAAAAATATTGCACACAATTATCCAACAAACTTACCAAGTATGAATTTGAATCTCCACAGCGGGCTTATTTGTAAGGCGACAAGAGCTATTATTGGTAAGTAAATGAACCACACCAGACTGGACGCGCCGAAATGCAGGAGGAAATTCAGTTTGGGCATGTTGTGTTCGTACACCATAGTGTTGCGCAGTTCTAGCACGAACCAAATCATGATGGCCACGCGCAGCGTCAGCACCAGCCAGCCTGGCCATGTCTGATACTCGTCTATCTCTTCGATAATGTCTACTTCTGTCTGTAACATTATTTTAAAAAATTCAAGTCCTATTTATTGCCGTCAATTGGACGGAGCTAGCGACGCCTGGGCACATGGCGCAGAACCTTTCATATATTTATTTTTATTTCATGTATTTTTTATGTGATGTATTCTGTTCTTGAACAAAAAATAGTAGGTATATAATAGACTTATATAATGAAAGCTATTTAAAAAGAGATGGCGCTGATTATCTTATTATGACATAAATTATCTGATTCTGACTTAAATTGAGACTATTTCAATAAAATTGAATAATGTGCATTTAAGAATATTTTTTCTATCTTCTTGTGCAAAACCCAGAGGTATTGTTACATCTGTTTCAAGGAAACAAATTTATATTAATTAAAATATTTTGATTGAACTAGTTTAGGTTAAAAATATAATCACCTGAGCAAGGCTGCTACTCAAATAAAAATTAAACTAATTAATCCTAAATAAATACTAGATAACATGAAAGCATTTTATTGTTAATAAGCCACATATTTATATTTGAAAATTAATGATTATTTGTTCATTATTCAGTTGAAAAACCAATTTTTAATCCATTGGATAATGAAACCTTGCATCCTATCATTTAACAAATGTAGTGAAGAAACAGTTACAATTATTGCTTTTTATTATTATTACTTTTGATTGCCTTGTTACTGATTGTTGGTCACGTTGATTGCAAGCGTGACTGCCGGTCGGGAAGTCCTGGATTCAAATTCTAGGTCGGGCACCACTGGATTTTTCTAATTTAGATTTTCTAATAGTGACTCGGGGTATGAATATGTGCATGGTTTATAGCAATAGGCTCACCACCTATTCCATAGTTGGACGTAGACATAACTGGTGAATCATGGGAGTATACTATATTCCTCTGCCTTCGTGGAATACAGGTGTGAATAGATTATTAAAAATTAATTAAGTACATAAAGTATCATTGTATTTAGGAAATAATTTTGGCTTTTGGTATAGCAACACAGAAAAGTTGCTGGGAGTGTCAAATTGTATGACTCTCAGCTCAATTTTATACATTTATGTTTTTTCAACATTACACATTTGACATTGGCTGTTGAATTTGTATTTACAATGCTTCAAGTTTCAAGGTCTATGCTCGAAACTGGTTCCTTTCAAGCAGGAGGCCAAGGTTTTAACTGCTAACAAGGTTTAAATAAATGTAAATAGTAATCACTCAACAGCTTGCTTGCATTTATAAATAAATATTATGAGATTAAATGCAAAACAGAGACTGTTTCAGCCACAACATTACTATGGTCAGCAGGAGCTCATTATGAAGGACCTCTGTTGGGTCTTAGACAGGCATGACCAAAATATGAGTAAGGCAAGAACATTATTTCAAAATAAAATATACATTTTCTTTTTAAATAAAATCAATTTTTAAATTTAAAATCACTTACAGTATTCCACACATACAGAGAAATATGAACAATTCCGTATGCCAACCACACTCCGAACACAAGTGGTTTGTATGTGAGTTCTAATCTCGTTACTGCCCACCCCTTAGCCAGTAGAAGGAGGAGCAGCATAAAAAGTGTCTGAAATAGATAACAATGTGATCTTCAACAATATAACAATCATATGTTTATATTTATATTATCTTTATAACAAATATACTTAAATCAATACATTTTAAATTGAATTCAAATTGCATAGAGATACCCATGTAATCCATTAAAGAAATACCTATTGTGTCTGCTAACAAAAAGATTCTACATTCGTAATTGGGAATTAAGAAATCTTTTATGGTGTTTGTAAGCAATTTTGTAGTTACTTCAGTATTATATTAGTCTTTCAATGGCTGTCATTATTTAATCAATTTGTGATGGCTGTCATTAATTAATTAAATTGAGAAGATTGTTACACAGACATCTTAATAATGTAAAAAGTAATAAGTATTCCATTAATTTTGGGAGCAGAATTGACATAGATAAATATGTATGAAACCCGGTTTAATTATATTTTGTCAAATTTATTAAAAATATAATTACTCAAATTGTATGTACTTAGAAGTAGCCCCTGATAATGATAGCAAAAATATATTTCATATCCTGTTTCTTACTATTTTAGGACATTACTATTTTCCTTTATTGTTACTGCAAGTGACATTCAATCTTTACAACTCACATAATTTAGTAAAGAAAGAGATGCACATTAGGACTCAATCCTTGGACCAACTGAAGTAGAGACTAAAATCTGAACGACTAAGCAAACACCCCCCAATTATCACTCTTAATTTAATAGAACATGTCAATTTAATTATTATTAGATAATTGTGTATTGTGACAGCACCGACTAACAAGTTAAAACAATTATTGAGGAGCAATAAAAATTGATTATCAGCCAAAACACTGATAATGGTGACACTTCAAGTATAGATAAACATGATGAATGTAAATATAGTGCAAAATTATTAAAATATGTATACTGAAATATTCATTGCAAATATTATATACACATACATATCTTTACGCCAAGTCCCTGATTAGGTAGGCAGAGAGCACCAAGTGCCAAATATCACTATCCATACAGACCTGCCACACTTCTAGTGATTATTCACTTAGATATTGATACATAAATATCTCAAGGATATCAAATTATGTGTTATACAATTTTGTTGTATATTGTCCTCAGGGACATTAATATTACATAAATACATAGTATAAAAATTTACTCTGTCACATTGGTAAAATATGTGGACATAATTTATTGACCAACTTACTATTACAGTCATTACATATGAGAAAAGAACTCACTCTGCTTAGTATATCTAGAATGTCTCCAGCCACTGACAGACCCTCGAATCCAACTCCGTCGGCTGCAAACTTCACTGTATGCACCACATTGAAACAGAGTGCAACAAACTCTAGAACTAAGCTAGATGTAAATAATTTGGTAACTGGATGCCTTTGTGTTCTAAAATAAAAAAATTTATTGAGGTACTTTTAATATTGACTATAATTGGAAAATATGGTGGTCATTTTATAAAAAAATAATATGGTTGTTATTTTATATAAAAATAATATGGAGGTTATTTTATAAAAAAATAATTTTCCCTAAAAACTTCGAATCCAAAATTTGTTAAATATTTATAACTAATAAAGTAGGGAGTGTTTATTTTGTGTTCCATAATTTTAATTCTACCTGCTGATGGTAAAAAAATAGTTATTATAAATATAAATTATAAGTATCAGATCACTTACCTGACAGCATAAAGCTGTACTGGCAACAGAATAATATAACACAACCAAAACAGCAGATATAACTCAAGGGTGTCCTGGTGATCAAATGAGAATTGATACAACATCGTATTATAAAATGACAGGTTCGGGCTCCCATTCACCAGCCAAAAATCATACTGTATAGTTTGTGCCACCTCTGTTGAGGTCTTGTTGTCGTCGAGAGCTCCAGAATAGTGACGCCATGTGCAATCATTCTCATCTAAGTAGCATGCCACCATTGACACATACCAGAATCTGGTGGCAAATAGATATATACAATAATATTAACAATACAATTAAAGCATGGATGGGGTTTGCTCTTATTAGGTCAAGAGAGATGCCTGGCTGTGGGACATAAAATAGGTTGCATCCAATCTCACTGCAAGACTCAGAACTCTCATCTAACTTCTGCCAATATTACTGAACTGAGATAATATAAGCTTCATATGAATGTAACTATTAAATAAATTACACTACCCTTGCATTGTTTTCACTGCATATGAATGAGAAATATGCATATAGTAATGAACGATCATCAAGTGTACACAAAAATCTTATAATTAAAGAGTTGAAATGAAAATTTTTGTTTCCATATATGTGGAACATGATATGATTAACTTTGGTTTACTTATTGAGTGTAAAAATGAATAAAAAGACACTTCTTACCTAGGTTCGCCAGAATTCTGAATAACATATGTAAATTGATTATTTTTTATTACATTCCATGGCATGTCCTCATCTATACACAGCTGTCCTTTTGGACAAGGTATTCTTCTGAACAGGTCCTGCCCGTAGGCATTACATTTTGGATGAAACGCTGACTCGTTCAAGTGTTGAAACATTTCCTTGCACGCCTTTTCCTTGTCCAAAATATCACGGCTCTTGTAATAGTGTATGAAATGTTTCCTATCTAATACGGCGAATGTTATAGGGTACTTAAACTTCTCATTCGAAGTCAAATTTCCAAAAATATAACCATATGTTTCTTTTTGAAAGTGAATATCAGTCTTCTGAAAACCAAATTTCACTAGGAACTTGAAAAACTCCTCTGTCGAAAATTCGCCCTTAACATGAGTTGACGACACCGCCACTAAGGTGGAGCAAAATAATATAATTATTTTATTATACATTTCGACGTCAACTGTATACTGTAACATAAAAATACAATTTCTAGAGCACTGTCATCATTAGAGAACCATTTTTAATTTATATGAGTTTCATAAACAATGATTATCATATAAGTTTGTGTTTTTTTCATAATACATTAGGTTTTCAATATTATTTTGGCGCAAATTTTTCAAGAAACGATACATTTTACACGACGTACCGTACAAAAACACATTTACTGTACAATACAGGTACTACAGGTACAGATACGATACAGACCATACAGCATCACAGCAATAAGACAGAGGAAATACAGATTTAAAACTAAAAAATTGAAATTGTCGATTCTCTTTATTGCTATCGAAACATTAAGATCGATAGAAGGTTATTTGAAGACTTCATACATTGCTATTACCTGCATACTTTGGCAAAAAAGTTGAGATAGAATAAGTTTTCAAGATTTCTTTTACAAAATTCTGGTATTTCCAATAACTATGTGACTTTCTTTAAAAAAGTTTAATGTTACCCTTAAGTTTTATAGTAGTTATTTTAAAAACAGACACCCCAAAATATAAAATTTTATTTGTTGACTTTGAAATTAAACATCAAATCATTAAAAACGTCTAATGTATTATTTAATTTGTGTTATAATTTCGATGTTTACTTACCGTTAGGGATTTGGATACTATAGATTGATGAAAATTACATTAAAGTCGTTCCTTTTAATAAGCGACTATGTAAATTGTAAACCGTCTTGTGTATCGGTTCCCCACGATTTATCAGAAATCTATTGAAACGCCCTCCATTTGCGACTTGCTTTACAAGCGCAACGAGAAGACGATATTATTGAAGCAATTAGTAACGGGGGATGAAAAATTGATAATTTATAAAAATGTTCAGCATAAAAGGTGATGAATCATCTTTATCACCCGGGGAAAACACATGAGGAGTTTCATTAGGACAATGGGCGACCTCATGTGTCTCTGAGAGCTCGGCAAAAATTGTTGGAATTTGGTTGCTAAATATTGCAACCCATTCAACGTATACGCCAGACTTGGCGCCTTCGGATTTCTACCTTTTCCGATTATTACAAAATTGCCTTCATTGAAAAAAACTCAACTTTTTGGTTGAAATAAAAACCTATTTGGACAAATTTCTTGGCGAAAAAACCAAGAGGTTCTAGAAGGACGGAATTCTCAAACTGCAGAAAGATAGGGCAAGCTTGTGGAACAAAATGGTACCTATATAATTTAATAAATCTATACCAATATATAAATGAGCTGCGTTTTAATTTTCCTAAAAGATCAGCACGAACTTTCTGGACAACCCAATATTTTGCAAGTCAATAACTTTTAGAAGAGAACTTAATAAACATAAAATAGCTCATCAAATGTAAATCGATTTAACATAATATTATATCATAAAAATGCTTTAAGAACATATTTGGTACACGGAATGTGTTTTGGTAATAATAATTACTAGCATACATTTTTTTATTTATTTCATTTATTGTTTTAGTTTAGGCCATTAAGCCTGCGAATGAATTTTAGCAACATTTCTATCGATAGAAATTAACATAACTTAAAGCTTGTAATCCCCGAAGAGGTAGGCAGAGGAATGCAGAACACTCCCAATATTCACCGGATACGTTTACGTCTCACTATGGAATAGGTGATGAGCCTATTTACATACATCGGACACGTATCCAAACTTCGAACCATTACTATAAAATCTTTATTAGAAAATTTTTGTAGTGTTCAACCCGGGAATCGAACCCGGGATCTCCCGATCGGCAGTCGCACTTGCAACCAACACGACCAACGAGGCAGTCTATCGATAGAAATTAAATAGAAATAACTCGTTTGACTGCCTCGTTGGTCGTGTGGTTGCAAGTGCGACTGCGGATCGGGAGGTCCTGGGTTCGATTCCCGGGTC
>DWEJ01001443.1:0-13036 GCA_018245835.1 Mysoria sejanus stolli | reverse complement strand
ATTTTACAATGAATTCTGTTTAAGATACAGACATTAACTTCACTTAACGTTACTTTAGAAATGTATTATTATCAGATGCACAGTCTTGTTGAGTTTATAAATGTTGAACAAACAATTAATTATCCATTAATTTTTACACCGTTACTATATAAATGTATTAATACCAGATGTACAGTATTGTTTAGTTAATAAATGTTGGACAAAGCATTTGTCCATTAATTATTTATCGCAGTAATGAGCGCAGCGGATTAAAACACTCATTGTCTTGGAAAAGTTCGCGTTATTATTCACAATCTACCACTTGTTTTCATAATTGCGTCGTCTCATTGTCTAGATAAGAAAGGCGTTCAGTATCTTTATTGTTAATATTTAAAGACGTAAAATTAATTTTATATTACAAATTTGAATATTTTCATACTAATCCAGTACGACATAATGTTGGTTCTTATTATACGATCTACACTTTCGAATTGGCAGATTTCATACACACAGTAAATTGTTGAATTTGAATGTGTAAGAAATTTGTACATTTTACAAACATTTGTAAATTGTTGAATAGTACAATTGTATACCTCAGTCGAATATCGCAATTGTAGTTTTAGTGTAGTACAAAGTATTGTAAGTTGAAAAATAAATAATGTACATTATCGTTTAAAATGTAGGAAAGTGCTTATCGTTTCAATAGAAGTCGCTAAATTCTTCTTCAAAATAGATATATGTAGTGCATGCATGAAATTTTGACGTAAAAATAGTTACCTATTGAAGATGGTGCGATGGTGTTGGACTTACTAACAACAACATTATAAAATTTGAAGTTAGACGACGACTTTTCGCAAAAATTATAGCAAATCTATGTGAACCTTTGTTTGCAACAGGACGAAGAAATTATGATGACAAATTTGTAGAGGTCAAGCCATACAATATTAAAACGTTCCTATGAAAAAGCCATTTGAAAATAAAGCAAAACAAGGTGGAATTAAATGCGGTGAATAGTGTCTCTTTTATTCTAACCAACAAAATAATTAAAATATTGGAATATTATTTAAGTGAATGTAGTTAAAATCATACATGAGGACTGTGCAATGTGTTTGAAAATACTGAAAAGGTATATTTATTATACCTACCTTCTTCAGTTGTAGAAAATCGTACTGGTGTGGAATAAGGGCTCAAGTCAGCCTGATTTCCTCCAGCTACTCTTGCGGAGTAACTCGTTGCTGGTTGCAATTCTTCTATTTCAATACCATGTCGAATCTCATCTAACCTGTTAAATAGAAGTATACCCTATTATATATTGTGTTGTGTCTTCTAATTATTAACAATACCAATATTCGTTACAGCGTTGATTTGAACGTCTCATAACTAACATTTTTCAGGAGGATTTTTATAAGTATCTAAAACATATCGAAATTTAACGAATGTTGTAGGCTGCTAAACAAATAATTGTATACTCTGTTAAACAATTATATGTTAATTTAACAACGATTATGATATTATGTAATAAGATATTTTCAGAAACGATACACATACTTGGTCACATTGAGTGTTCTTGCGGTACTCCAAGACATACGTTGGCTGTTCGTTATCTGCAAGCTGTAGTACTGCGCCAGAGATCGTGTCATGTCTCGCCAAGACAGTTTCACTGATCGACTCTTTATCGAATCAACTGAGAGGTCAGTCGGAGCTTGTGGGGGTTCTATATAATTTAAAAAGCTTGAGGTAATATAAAAATAGATTCTTCCAAGTATGTAAGCAATTACTTATTAATAAATTAAAAACCTATGACTAAATGCCCTAACGTTCTACGGGCAGGCGGTGCGAGAAGCTGTGCTCTAAGAATCCCAACCCAAATGCCCACTGTGGGGATTATGGGCATAACTGTTCAAAGGAGGCCTATGTCCATCTGTCGACGGCAATAGGCTGATGATAATGTTGATGATGACATTAAAAACTTGGCTTTAAACATTATTTTAACAATTGCTTTAAGGAATATCCATAGTACTATTTTCTCTATGATTTGCTAAACAGTTTTACCTAATATAGTTAAGTGAACATTAAACACGTCTGCGCCAAAAGGATTTCCAGCTCTGCACTGATATAAGGCTCCGTCACTCGTTTCCGTTTGCAGCAGTTCCAAGATATTTGTCACGCCATCATCTGTTTTTACTTCAGAGATCTTAACTCTAGTAAAAAAAAATACTTTAATTAATGGAATATCAAGATTCATATATGGAACTTTTAATAAAATATACTAGATATAAATATATAAATATATATAACTCAAAGGTGACTGATTGACTGACATAGTGATCTATCAACGCACATCCCAAACCACTGGACGGATCGAGCTAAAATTTGGTATGCAGGTAGATGTTATGACGTACGCATCCGCTAAGAAAGGATTTTGATCAATTCTACCCCCAAGGGGATAAAATTGGGGATGAAAGTTTGTATGAAACTTTGTTAATTTTGAACCGATCGGGCTGAGACTTTGCATGCATAAAGCTACTATGACGTAGGCATCCCCTAAGAAAGGATTTTTATAAATTCTACCCTTAAAAGGATAAAATAGGGGATGAAAGTTTGTATAAATCTTCCTAGATTTTAGACTGATTGAACTGAAATTACGCGAAAGTTTGTAAGTATGGATGGATGTTTGTTACTCTTTTACGTAAAAACGCGAAAGTTTCTAAGTATGGATGGATGTTTGTTACTGTTTTACGTAAAAACTGACTTCCACGCGGGCGAAGCCGCAGGCACAGCTAGTGTAAAATTAATCAGTCAAATTTAGCAACACAGACAACCAAAATACAAATAACAAAAATGTAACTATTAAAGCAAGGTCAATAGTATATGGTTATTAAAAACAAAATAGAAAAGAAACGTAAAATCACGCCTGTCATCCCCGAAGAGGTAGGAAGAGAAGTAGAGTATACTTCTACCAGCAACGTTTACGTCCCACTATGGAATATTTTGTGAGCCTTACATTGCCATACACCGGGCATATTTCCACACCCACGACCACGACCCAGGATTTCAACCAAGGACCTCTCGATCACGACCAATGAGGCAGGCAGTAGAAAAAGATGTAGCTTTAAAACATGATGAATATCAAAATCTAACCAACCTCTGAGTCAAAGGATTTATGGGTTTCCCGTTTCTCGTCCACATAACTCTTATCGGATCATCGCCTTTCGCTTGGCATTCTATTGTGATATGTTGACCGAGTTTTGCTGTTAAATTCCTTTCCGCGATATCGAAAGTCACTGGTTCTGTAAAATGTTTTTATATCAATTGTTTGTTCATATATTATATGGTGTTGGTTGCTACGCGCGGCTTCATTTCCGCGGAAACCTTAATAATTTCTAAATAATATTATCGTTTATTTCTCCTCTGTTGAAGTTTTTTCCCAATAATAAATTTATGTCAATCCCAATTTTCAACGAGTTCTCTCAAAAAGACCTATTTCCGTACTAAATAACATAGATTTGATTTTTTACATTGATATTTGTATGGATTTTTTGGTTTTGTTTTAAATAAAAAACGAATACATTTTCTGTATAAATATGAAGTTAAAATAATTAAACCATTTCTATGATTTACTACTACTGTCTGTTTTTAAGTAAATATTACGGAGGTTATTTAGAAGCTTCAAGTGTAATAAAATCTTCGGTAATGTCCATCCCACAATTTTAAGACAATTGTGTTGCAATACCTATTCTATTTACTAGCTGGTTTAGTTTTGATTTATTAAAGGTATTTTATTTCTATTTGTGTGGATACGAGTATACTAACGTTTTATATATTTATACTTAGCTCTTCTATTCATATAAATATTTTTGAAAGAACAATAAAAGGTAAGAACAATAAAAGGTTTTAAACTTATGTCATTAGTGAGTGTTTCTTTATTGAAAATATTTTCATAGCAAATTTACGTAGATACACAATACATGTAATAAGTAACACCTCTTTTATGTATCATTGTCGCTACGAGACGATAATAAAAGAGGCAATTGGAACGAAACGTAACGATGTTTACATCAAATTATACCTATATTCATTAAGTCAATACGAACCGAGTAAATGGAATGACCAGTAATCCCAGCGATGGCTCGCTACGATTATGGAATATGTGCAACCGGGAACCGAATGATGCAACAGGAGCGTGGTTATCATATGTGGTTTAATTAGGAACGTAGGGATTATTTGCGTATTCGAACGATACATCCACTAATTACGTATACGAAGAGAATTTCAGTTTCATATTGAAAATATTACTTGTTAATGAACTATATGTGAATTTGTGAAGGGAGAGATTTGTAGGTTAAATGCGTATCCTTTATTAGGACATGAAAAAGGGTTTGCGTCTAAAACAGATACAAGTAACATCGCAATAAAAACAAAATACGTTGCACCGTTTTCAAATACGACAAAAACTGATATGAGTAGATGGTGACAGCAATAATAAAATTCCGCGATATTTTTTTTTACACCTTTATATATTTTCATTTCATTTATTGTATTTTCATTTACAAATGGGATTCTTTTTGATTTTTTTTTGGGATTAATAAATATCTTCAAACAAAAATAGTAAGGGTATGTGTTTGCACTATCAGGCAACAGTATTAAAAAAAATTGTACATTTGCCTAAGTTTAAATATATTAGGATATATTTAAAACACTTTCATTGTAATTTTTGTGTGTATAAAATAAAAAAAGAGAATACTCTTAACGTACTGTTAAATTGAGTAGTATCTATTCATAAAACTGTGTATTTCTTTAGCACGGTGGCTTTGGCATGAGAATGAGGGGACACCAGAGATTAATCGGTTTTTACTAATGCTTGTAAAAAATATTTTGTGGTTGATGATTATATTCTTAGTGCAATAAAATGTTCACAGTGAAACTCGAACATTATTGTGTTGCAAATTATTTCATTGTAATCGTAGAATTTGGAAAACATCGATAACGAAAGCAAATATGAAAATATACATATTTCTACGTTGCCAAAATATTATCAACATTCATCGCATTCAAGTTCAATCGATAATTGATCATTATTTTTGCTTTGATTTTATTATGCTGGAGCTTAATAGATAAACAAGCATTTCCAACATCTTAAGCAAAAAACTAGGACTGAAACTTCGAGATAATATTCGATTAATTGGTTCTTGACCCGTTACGTGCCTAGTAGTGCTTGGTATTATTCAAGATTTATTTAGAATGCATATCCCACGTTCCATTCAATTTCGACATAATTTTTCCTCTGTGACCATAAACAGGACAAATCAAATAATAGTTTTTAAAACTAATTCTCTTCACATATACATTTTTACATTTTCTTCCAAAGTCAAATATATATTCCATATAATACGAAAAATATTAATAAAAAAAGATTTGTTGTAAACTCTGATACACAAAACAGTTAACGTAAATATAAACATAAACATATGATAATGTTCTATGTATGTGACGTTTACGTTTTATGTTTACGTTTACGTTTTATGTATGTGACTTTATATATTATAAGCTTGTGAAGTTATATATTATAGAAATGTGTGATATAAATTATAAACATTCACTATGACTTACTGTTGACAGAAATCCATATAGTTTTGCTGAGGGCCTCTCCAACCCCGTTTTCCACATGACATGTATACAGTCCAGCGTCTGACAGTGCGACTGAATCAAATATAAGTGAGCCATTCGATAGACTGAGGACTCCACCGCCCGCGACCTCCAGCACGGGTCGCCAGGAATCTGACACCACTAATAGACAAAAAAATTAATACTAAAATCTTACATACACTTGAAGAACTTCACTAGAATTCCACGTGCTTTAAGGTAAAGTTAAACTCCATGTAGAATCCGTAAAAATAAATAATTACGGTTCTAAATTATAGAATATAATAATCAGTGAAAGTAATATTTAATACCAGTAACGAACTTAATATTAATGATCAATAAATCACTATGTAACTTAACCTGTTATTTTTGGACGTAGTAATTATAAATTTTATACAGGTAGAAAAGAGGGAATTTTCTAGTAGGTACGTACTCTTAATTGCAAATAATGTAATTACTTGTTCTCATTTCTTTTCATTTTTCTTTTTCATTCTTTTACGAAAGTGAAGTACGTTAACTCGTCGAATATACGCCTTTCGTTTCGGTAACATATTTGTTATGTATGTGAGCTTTTATACGTTTCTTGTAGCTTTTATTTATTCATATAGAACCTCAAATATTATACACTAAACTGCACTGAACTTAATTATCATCTGGTAATTATAATACATTCATAAAACCAGGGCACAAAACTATAAAACGATAATGCTAAGCCAGTTTACTTAAAACATACCATCTTTCTTTAACCAATGTGTCTGCGGTTGTGGATAGCCGTTGGCACTGCAAGATATGTGTCCGTTCCGCCCCAATAGCAATGATGTGTTCTGCGGTTCCTCATTCCATTTCGGTGCCACTAAAATATTTTAGATATTACTTGCCGTGATCAGTGTTTCTGGATAATGTACATGACTCAGCCCCTTTTTAATTCCTTCTCCTATCTTTTACTCACGACTTATTTCAAACACATTTATTTACCATAATTGCTTAATTATATCGGTTGCAACTGCAACCACTAAGTGTAAGTATTTATTCCGTGGTTATATAATACTGAAACCGTCGGTGCAAGGCATGCTGTGACTTACTCGTATTGCAACATGGTAATCTGTATAATGCTATTCCTACGCCATTGACTTATTCGTAATCCATAACATAGTTTCGACAAGTTTTTTCTAAGCCACATATTTGATTTGGCAGTAATTCTAATTCATAGAAATACTTTAATCAAATCGGTAATTTTTAAATTAGTTTATTTACTTACCTTTTATATATAAGTTGACAGTTTTATTCACCTTGGCAACGTGGTTCGCTGCGACGCAAGTGTACGTGCCACAATGTTCCAAAGACACATTCTTGATTATAAGTACACTAAATACTTCCAAGCTTCGTTCCACTATCTGTACAGTCAAAGACATTCTTGTGGATTAAGTTGGTAACAACATGAATTAAATTTAATGAGTGGTCTTCCTCATTAGTTACGAGTATTTTCAAAATTATTTATAAGTTTGATGAACTCAATATTTAAAAAGTTTTATAATTAATATAAAAAAAGATGAGACTCAAGATTTGTTCAAGTTAAGTGCATAATTGGATTTAGGGATTAAATTTTGTTTATATATGAAACAAAATGCAACATCCGGACAACAATGGAATAAAAAACCAATCCGTTATTTCATAAAATATATGAAAGAAAAAAAAATGCAGAACTACGTGGTAAAAAAATATTTGCCATCTAAGAACACCTGAAATAGTGTGGACAAATGGTGTAATAAACAATTTCAAGAAAATTAAACTAATAGTGTTATCACAATAAGCTTACTTTCAGATGTGTCGGAATCTTCTTTCCGTCTTTCAACCACGAGTAGTAGACTGGGGAATCCCCGCTCTTCAGGTTACAATGGATTTGTACAATCTGCCCTTCTTGTAGATCTGATGCTAGGAGAATTTCCTCAATCTGTGGCGCCTCGACTACTTGTAATTCAAATGATCGTTTCGCCATCTCCCCTGATGGACTCCTGACTATACACGCATATGAAGCTCCACTATCACTCTTGCTAACTTTGTGTATCGTTAAAATCCCATCATTGGTAACAGCTGCATCTCTTTTCACTCTTAATTTGGGTTTACGGCCAAAAATTTCTATACTTAAAGCAGTATTGTTTACGAAACGCTTGTAGCGATTTGTCTGAACTGTATCGGCAGTTATTTCTTTCCCTTTATATTCCCATATTATTTCTCTGAAATGTTTATTAGATTAAAGAAACTTGATTTTAACCTTCCAATTTCATTCCTTATTTGTTTCAGATTTACCTTACTGGATATCCATAGTATGGACATCTAAGCGTCACACTCTGACCGCTCTGAGCTTTGAATGGCGGTAATGTTCTTATGTATGGTGCCCCTGATAGGAAACATATAAAACATAAAAATTTAAATTACGGTTAAACTTACGATAATTATTATTATGCATCTACGATAAATAATTGAAAAGGCATAAAGGAAGAAAAAAAACAATGCAAGCAACAAAACAATAAGCTTAATATTAAAAATGACAACCCGATATTTATGAAAATTTATCAAATTTCCAAACTAAACTAAAATAACTGTGAGGGATATATCTTACCATAAACATTTACCCTGTCGTGATGGGAAATTGTGATGTCCCCATGGTGTGCCACACATGAAAAATGACCGCCATCGTCAACCCTGACATGTGAGATGTTTAGTTGTGTGATTACACCACCATCCGCTGTCATGGTTTGACCTATGGCGTATCTGTAGAAATGAACTTGTTGTCAGCACATACTTAAAGTAATATTACGACTGTAATCCCCTAAGAACTGGGTTGAGGAGTGTAGTACACTCATATTTTGCCAGTTACATTTATAAGCCGAGGACAGGGTGCGATGACGCATTTCGGGGGAGGCCTATGTCCAGCAGTGAACTGAGATAGGCTGATGATTATGATGATGATAATGGCGATGCTGATTTAAGTCCCACTATGGAATAGAGGGTGGCCCTATCCCCATACATCGGGTAGACATCCAGAGTAAATCTTTATTTTAGAATATTCATTTTAAGTGAGAACATATATTCATTTTAGTGATCCCGTGAGTAATAACATTCGGAGAAATACTCAAATTAAAAAATCAAGTCTCCTGTAGATATTTTAGAAAACAGTTTAGAAAGGTACGCTCAGAAGTATAGGAAATATATTAAAAGCTGTCCCTTTACTACACTATGAAATTACATTTTTAAAGCAAGATTTTCAAAAGGTTCAAAAATTTTATAACTCTTTGAAACGAGCACAGGACAGAAATCGTTCAGTAAACTCTTTGTTCATGAAAAGTCCGAATCAGCTCAACAGCGCAGTTAGCGAGCGACACATAATGTCGCTGCGAGGTGTTGAATATTTTTCAAATCGCTGCACTAAACATTGTTTGAACAAGCTGAAACTGCACACTGGGATACAGTTTAGTACAGTTAGTGGTAAATTTAGTAGTTACTGGCTCACAACAGCAGTTACCAGTGTGCAACCACGAGTAACTGATGACGGTTAGAGCAAACATACTTAAACACTTGGGTTATAATATTAAAATATTATTCTACAAATTTTCAATTAAATTATTTTTTCGATACGTTTTCTAACACAATGTCAAGATGCATACACATTTGTCCGTGAACGTTAAAAAATGACACCGCATTCTGAATACTTTAAAAGTTGCTTAACTGTTTGTTCTGCCAAGGTCAGTTCAGGTCAGGTCAGGGCTTTTCTATCTACAATGTAATGAAGTGGAGCAAAATGCTCAGGTCTTGTTTAAATTGCAAATGAGTTTCATTTTATGCATATAGCTGATGTAAGCAAAGTGCAAATATGTTGTTATAGCGGAGGACAAAAAACGTACAACTTAGCAATTTGGAATTTTGGTAATGAATTCTGATTTGCGATGTTTCAAGAATTACAAATAAAACTTTAACATACATTACGTTTACTTGATAACATCTGTGCCTGGCACCGACTTAGATCAAGTGACTAGAATCAAAATTTTAAACTTCGAATTACTGTATTACATACCGCTGTGAAACAGTTGCATGCCATTGTGGTTTGCCAAATTTAAAAGTAAGAAAATAAATTACTATGTATAATATATAAGATCAGACGTTTAAATAAATTAAAAAAAACTTAACATCACGCCAGTAATCCGCGAAGTCTGTTTATGTTTGATGCTAAATAAGTGAATAGGATTATGTTTGCGAAAGACGCACTCCAGGTCTGTAAGAATATAACTTTTGGAACTCTCAACCCCATAAGAGACCTGGCGTGATGAACTGAATGTACTGAATGTAAAGCGTGCCCATTCCTCCTGCTTTAATATAAAAAAATGTAACAAAACCGTTTTTCTTTTAATAGAACGACATGAAAAATGATGGCCAGGTGGGTATTCCATTAAAGTACAAATCCGCATAAATCTTACCTTGAATCTGTGTTCGAGGAGATAACAATGCCGTCCCTTTCCCAAACAAATCTAGCCGGATGCGGACCATTGACCACACATTGCAAACTCACCTAAAACATTTACACGCAAATCACAACGTTAATCTTTGTTTACATAAAGTTCAAATTCACTCGCCAGTATTCCAGTTGAGCCCGTGAGAATAATTGCATTTGTAATTCATGAAATGGGACTCTATTATGACAGTAGTAAAACACAATATTGCCTGGATTTAAAATTCCAATTGTATCAGCAAGAGGATGAACTAATGGTCTCGTATATTTACTTTACTGAGCGCAGATTTTCAGTAGAAGTTAAATTCTGATTTGGTTCTTGTAAAATTACATTTTTCATGTTTTAATTACAGTTTTTATGAACATGGTGAATATGATACGACTTTACTAAGACCTGGGTCACAATACATCAGTTTGCACACGGGTTTAACTGCTATAATTAGAATATAGTATATTTCTTGTGCATTACAACGCAAAACCTCAAATACAAGTTCATATTTTTTATAAGCGATGTTACTAAGGAATCAAATAATTATGATACTGAGATAAAGGGACTTACATCAACACCTTGAGTGACTGTTGTTTCGCTAAAATGTTGCGACATCATCATGGGTAAGCTTCTCACCGAACGGGCTCCGGTACTCGAGAAACCTAAACAGTATTTAATTCAAGTCATTAAAACAGTAATTTTTTGCATTATAATCTTGAAGTTGGAAATCGATTTTAAACGGTTACGGTTTAAGCTCCAGGTGTAAAACCCTGAACATAAGATTCTATCTCCACCACAAGATCTAAACAAAACGTTGTTAATTATGGAATACACGAAGTTTAAAGGCCACTCCATGAAACAAGTACGTTTTGAATTCGAACAATATCATACACCTAAATTTTAATTCAATTTCCCCTAACACAACAATTGATAACATGCGCGTTGATTAAGTGGAAACCTTCAATAAAAAAAAAATCTTACCTTTAAAAATATGGCTTCGTATATTGAATTTCCTATAAGCGCCGTTATTGCTCCCAATATTGGACATTGGTCTGGAAAAAAAAATGCCCACGGCACCAATTATTTTTAATGAAATGTAATCGATATCAGCGTTCCGCCTGAATACTGATTGAAGCACAAGTGGGTAAAGTTCCTTATGCATTGTTCTTCCGTAGTTCGGGCGATTCAAGAGCGTACTATTGTAATAAGGGTCTGCACGATCTAATGGATCGTAAACAAAAGATCTATTTATTTATATACATGTCTATATTGACTATAATTCTATAATTTTGAACTTAACCACTTTAAGTATTCTGCAAGATTAAAATTGAACAATTTTCAATGAGTTGCCTTTATTTGTTAAATTTATCATGGGTACGTCCATAAATCCAAAGCCATGCTGTACAATCGGTCCCTGTAGTTATGAGTTTAAATAGCAGCCATTAAACCTTCAGAGCGTTCAGAAATTGACGCGGAGTGGGCTCGCGCCCAAAGGTAAGGCTCATAAAGTGTGTAGGTGTATCCGTTTAATTTTCCAAGTGCAAAAACAAACCACAAGGAAAGAGCGTAAGCGGCACAAGAAAATATTTTATTAATTGATGGAATACTTAATGAACTATCGGAATTGAAAATGTTGTATCATGACGCGCGACATATTTTAAAATTCGGGGTATTGCGTTTCAACCGTTAATTTGTCTGTGAATATTTAGTTGAAACCACACTTGAAATTTCATAAAAGTTTAAAATTGAATTAATATCAGAATTTTCTGATGGCGCGCGAGATAATTGATGCAAAGAAAAAAATGAAAGAATAATGAAAATGCGAGCAGGGTAGATATAATGGAGTAGTACAATATGTAGATGTATGTATGTTTTTTTATTTGAAAATAAGTCTTGTTGCTGGTTCAAGTTGCTTTAATAGGGACCTTTTCATTTCTTATACTTAAAGGTTATATATGGAGAATCGTGGTTTTTTTTATTGTGGGGTAGACAGATAGCACCCAGTGTCATAGATCTCTATCCTTAAGGACCTGTCACTCTTCTTCTACATACATCATTCTCTTCATACTAAAAGAATATGTGAAAATATAGTGGGTTCTAACGTTGTCGTAAAAATATTCTAACATGGCATGTGCCTCTACTGTGGCGGTTGAATATTAACCACGGTGGTAGATCTTAACGATTATCCATCGGTGGTAAATGAGTTACGTTGTCATTTTTCTGCATCAGATTTTTTTATAATTTAGTTTATAGTTGGTGGTATAGCAACTTTTGTTGAATTCGTATGATGCAAAGGTCTTTATGTTATTAACTTAAATGTTGTTCAGATAAACCAATTGAAATAATTAAAGAAATAACAAATATGGCGGACTAGTAGGTTTTAAGTAGATACTGTCAAATCATAAGGATGCCTTTCATTGCTAAATGGTTTTCTACCTCAAGCACGTCGGCCACATAATACAAGTTAATTTAACTTTACATATTTAACCTTCGTATACGCGTTAGTATTAAAACATTCAGTTAATAAATCTTCCCGCAGCACACACGCATATGACAAGTGCTATTACAGTCGTAATAGTATTCAGTACCAAGGTGTGATAAGTGGCGTTGTCCAATATATTCTAAGTAATGCACAAAGTGTCTGTAAATTTTACGCTCCAGAGCGGCGGTAAAGTTCAAACAAACATAAATTTTGTTGAATTTAAACTTGGAAAAGTCACGCTTCGTCCGCGTACTTTTCATTGTCGTCGTGACATAAAAATATTGTTCATTGTACAATATGTTTTAGGTAACATAAAATCGCACCAATCGTTTCTTGGGTCGTGGAAATTGCGTAACTGCTAGTGTTCAAGATTTTGTGGCGTTTGGTAAAAAAGAAGCTTAGATGGATCAAAGATGGGTATCTGTCCCCGAACACCGCG
>DWEJ01001442.1:0-13037 GCA_018245835.1 Mysoria sejanus stolli | reverse complement strand
ACATATAGAAACGTTATCTGGCAGACTTAGTTCCGCGGCTTATGCTGTAAAGAAGTTTCGTCAACTGGCCGATGTTGACACCACGCATTAAATAATTTGAGTTACTTTCATAGCATAATGTCATACGGTCTTCTCCTTTGGGGCAGTGTCGCTGACATCGACTCCATTTTTGTGCTCCATAAACGGGCTATTAGAGCTATCTATATGATGGGTCCAAGGGAGTCACTAAGAAACACGCTTTTATAACAAACTACCAAACGACGCGCTAAATTTGTCAGTTTGTAATTTCAAGAAATTCATTAATCGATTATGTCAAAAAGCTTATTCCTCGATTGCAGATGACATGCAATACGATTGGAAATGAGTAGCTGAGCTGTACTTCTGTGGATTAAAATTATAATTTTGTTAAGCAATCACTAGAAAATGACAACCCCACTGAGTTACTTGTTAGTTCTTCTCAGTTGTGGGCGCGCTACGAACTAGCGTAAACTGATCTATAATGACGTTTATATGTGATTGCAAATCCTATATAAATAAATGATTTTGACTTTGACTTTGAATTTCAGGTTTTGATAAGATCAGATCTATTGGTGTGGCGTGTTTGTGTTTTATGTTCTGGCATATTGCCGAGTGTGGGACTTCGTACTCCGTCGTTGCAGACGCGCGCTGCCGCCGGAGCAGAGGGCGCTGGCGGCGCTGCTCGTGCGTGCGCTGCTGAGCGCGCGGCCCGCGGCGCGCCCGCCCGGCGCCGCCGTGCTGCAGTGCCCGCTGTTCTGGCGCCGCGCCACCACGCTCGGCTTCCTGCAGGTGGACGACCTATCTGGTTTTCTTATTTTGATTCCCGTGAAGATCAATAGTATTTACAACTTGAAGAAATCTCTGTTAAAATGCCATTCATAAAATGTTTGGCAGGTGTATAAAAAGACACGTGTAATGTTAGTAATATATCACGTGTAATATTACCCGACCGTGTACACGTGCATGTTATGTTCGGCAAGACGTACGTGGTGAAGTGTATAAGATTAAGAGCGAAAAGTGAGGTTTATGTTGAGGTCTTTGTATTTATTTTATTTTACTAACGCCAATGCATACATGATAGGTATTAATCATATTTGTTTGTACGTGTAATGTACGTATAATATACGTATAATATATACGTAATAAGTACACTATAATTAAATACATATTATGTATAAATAACATACAAATAATAACTCCAAGGTTACTTTCTTACACAGTTAAAAATCGTTTGTTGAAACGCCGAATGACGAGTGTTTTGTGAACATTGTATTACAATATCATAACGTAATATGTAGTTGTTTATTGTAGAACGAACATGTTCAAGTAATGTTTTCGAAGTGATGTGATGTTGTAATGTAATATTATGCATATGTCTATAAAAATCCATAATTACATCTTACAATTTTTTGGTAGACATCAAAGAAAAAATATTTTTTTTTAAAGTTTAATGTTAGTAGTTTCGGTTTCAACGTTTCAAATACCCTACTATAATATTCATTTCACGGATATTAAGATGTGAACCCGACGTACGCAACAATAAGTAACCGTGTGGTCCCGCCGCGCGCAGGACGCGAGCGACCTGGCGGAGAGCTGTAGCGGCGCGGCGCGCGCGCTGGAGCGGGCCGCGCGGCGCGTGCGGCGCGGCGACTGGCGCGCGCACGTGTGCGGCGCCGTGGCCGGCGACCTGCGCGCGCGCCGCTCCTACTGCGGCGCGCGCGTGGCGCACCTGCTGCGCGCTGTGCGCAACAAGGTGCGCGAGCGGTGCAGCCGTACTGGCTGTTCTTAGCTTACATAACGTATAATTAACTAGTGTCATTGATTGCGATTTTGAAATATGTAATACCATTTTCTGTGTCTTATTATGAGTATTTACATATTCTCAAAATCCGAGCGCGTATTCTTTAAATGTCCTTATTGATTCAAACTGATATATAAATCGCATAAAATTATTTTTAGGACGCTTTAACTGGCAAAAATAACATTACAGAAAATAGTTTGAATTGAAAACGAACTGAATTAATTTATTTCATAAACTTGTATTACAAGTAAATAAAGTTACTCATTAACTACATCATTCAAAGAAATAAAAAAGTTTTCCATTAAACTTCTAGTTAGTAATTTGAAAATTTTCTTTTAGAAATATCTATAAAATTTCATATCAAAGTTTCTATACTTATGATGTTTTACGTATTCTTAGAAAATTTGAAATGTATAATTGATATGAGTGCATTGTTGACAAAGTCATAATCGATTTAATTTTAACATTTGCAGAAACATCACTTCAGAGAATTGGACGAGGAGGTGCGGGAGAAGCTGGGCAGGTTGCCGGATGAGTTTCTCATGTACTGGCTGCGAAGATTCCCACTGCTGGTGCCACACGTTTGGCTGCAGATGCAGCAGTTCAGGCACGAAGACATCCTGCAAGGGTACTACCCGCACCCGTTCGAGTTCCGAAGAGAAGACGCCCCGGAGCTGGACGACACGCACTACGTGGACGAGGCGCCCGAGGACGACAGCGACGGGGAGCGCCACGATCTGTTCGTCAAGAGCAAGCTGCACCACGACGAGACAGATGGCTCACCTCGCAAACGTCTCAGCTGGAGGCGCGAGGACGCGCGCGAGCGGCTGGAGGGAGGGAGCAGGAGGAGGGAGAAGAAGAGGGAGGAGCTGCCCGTGTGGGCCGTGCCGCCGCAGTAGGCCGCGCCGCCGCAGTAGGCCGCGGCGCCGCGTCGGGAGTCACTTTAGAAAGGACAGACACGTGTTTACGTGATTTGTCTGAATGCGACTGAGTCTTGAAAACTTTGGACATGATATTAGTAAGTTATGTTTAGATTTATTAATGACAAAATAGCTTAAAAACTAACAGAATATTTGCTAGTCATTGAGTATTCTGCTATTACTAAATAATTTAATTGCTGATATTGCCGTACTCATTCTCAGTTCATATATGTACTTACAAATGAATGTGTGCTTTTAAATTTGCAAATTTAATGAGGACAAGTAGCTAAATCAATTGGCTATTTTAGGAAAAATGATTTTATTTTTAGACGTATCTTTGCATGACGTTTTATATTCTAAAATAAATGCAAAGCTTAAGGCGCAGTAAAGATTTTCATTATTTTAAATTATTTGGTTATTGTTTACAAATTATATTTTATTGAAATTATTCTTATTTGTATGTATATACAATTTTTTACTTTGAGATTATAATATTCACATATTATAGAAATATTCAGTTATATAATATATAGTTATATTAAATGATTCATTGTTTGTAAGTGATATAGAGATTTTGTACATAGTGTTATTGTGTATACATATGGATTTGGAGTTTAAAGTTTAAACATTTCGAGAGGGACCAATGTAACGGGCGAGTATTTTAGCGAGATTTTGATTTTATTACGAAATAAGAGTTATACACATCGAGAGCGCGAGAATTGCACACCACAGGTAGCGTCCGGTTGGCTGTCGGCGATAGTTGTTGAGTTCTAGTACGATTAATCATAGTATGATTGAGTCGTAGTACGATTTAGTCCTAGTATGATTGAGTCGTAGTACGATTTAGTCATAGTATGATTGAGTCGTAGTATGATCGAGTATGATTTAGTTGTGGTGTGATTAAGTCATAATATGATTTAAAGTTCTAGTAAGATTTAGTTGTATTGTGATTAGTCATAAAATGATTATTCCAGTAGGATTTAGTCATAGTATGATTTATTCGTACTATGATTTAGTCGTTGTATAATGATTTAGTCATAGTATTCGCTAGATGTAGAATGTTAACATTCCGATTTAAGATGGTGCTATTATTAACAAGTAAACGCCGAGATTTTCACGTTTCACTAACGAGACTCTTGAATGCTTGTACCATTTTATTTAACACTGTTATTTTACGTGTTATTAACTTAAAAGAATATATTGTTAAACACATTAATTGGGTTAATCTTTAAGAGTCATGAAATTTTTTGGGTCCTAATAAGATTCACCTAATAGTGATATTACTTTTAACTTAATATCGAAATGTTTTGTTCAATTCGTAGTTATATGATTATATAATAGATGCGCACAATCGTTACTGGCATTATTGACCTAAATTTGATAAAACAGATTACCAAGAGGTTAAATATTTGTGTCACATGTCATATCACAAGAATGAAGCATCGCAGGAACGTGTAATAAGTCATTATCAAAGAAAAGGTATTAGCATGACGCATATATAAATGTGTATAAAATGGACATGAAATACTCAGAGACATAGTCACGTTGGAAGTCCAGCCCTTGTTATATTATAAGAGATTCTAAGAACTATTAACTAAGTTTTATAAGAAAGCAAATATTCCACATTTTAAGAACATTCGTAACTTCCCGTCTGTAATCCCCGAAGAGGTAGGCAGAGGAATGGAGAACACTCCCACGATTCACCAGTATCGTTTACGTCCCACTGTGGAATAGATGGTGAGCCTATTGTATTTTAAGAACATTGTAAAAGAAAAAAATATATTCTCGTACCATAAGTACTTATCGTCTTACACTTCAATAACTGTTTTGTTTATAATTTGATATATTATTTTAAATGTTCAGAATTCCATGAAAGTTCAGAATTTATAAAAGCTATTCCAGTAGGCGTTTTTCAGTGTATTTATATGAAACAATGCATGTCCTAATGGCGTCCAGTGTGTAGCGCTACAAATGACAGCTGTGCACAAAACTTAAATGAAATGAGTTTTTGTAAATATATACGATTATGAATATGGTTCCTGTTATTATTAAATCTTCGTTTTATTTGTGTGTAGAAATTTGTTTTTAGAGTACATAATTGATTTTGTGTATATCAGATGTGTGAAATATGTATATTTTAAAATTAATGGTTAATGTATTTTTATATGTAAATAATACATAGAAATGCTCAAAACTTGTCTATTTGTTTATATTACTTGTTTAGTAAGTTAGTACAACACAACACTTGTAAATATTATCTAAGAAATAGGTAAGTAAATTATTACTTTGTAAGTAAAATATTTCATATATTTTTGAAAATGAGTCTATATATTTATATACGTGTATATAGAAAGAAAAAATATACACATTTTGTAATTATTATATTTATTGTCAATATATCAAGTTATATAGTGATGTTTGTAGTAACTAAGAAATATACAAAATAAAATAGTAAATAATTAAGATATATCAGTCTTATATAGCACATAATGGCACAAACGAACCCAGCAAATGACAAGAAAAAAAACCAGTGGAGGGTTGTTGGTTGGTTAAATAAAGATTTTGTTACAAAAACTAGTGTTTCATTCTGACCATTTCAGTAAATAATCACTTATAAATAATAGAGTAATATAATATTAATTGTGATCTTAACCATATGTTTAATACACATTATATACATGTGTAGTGAACACAAACATGTTCACTTGGAATTAAACAAATGCCTACTCAAGTTTCTCTACATTAGTCAATTGCATCATTAAAATATTTGTAAAACTAGTATTGTGGATTTTTAATTATCAATTAGAATTAATAATCACCTATTTCATCGTCACATCGTCATGGTGTTTTACATAAAATTTTACTGGCCATTTAGAAAAGTGTGTTATTTATTACAATGTATTAGTATTTAGAATATTTTTCAATTAGATCTATAATGGTTAAGTGGACATTATGCTTTGCTAGATCTAATGAAGATTTTTCTGAGCCATTCAATAAGGATATATCTGGGTTGTAACTAAGCAGAGCCTTAGTGGCTGCAACATTACCTATTTCACTAACATCATGGAGCGGAGTGTTGCCGGCCAAATCCATGGTGTTTATGTTAGCACCATGATCCAGTAACAATGTTATCACTTTAACATTATTATTTAATGACGCTAGATGCAGAGGAGTCTGACCTTTCTTGTTACAACAGTTTACATTTGCTTTGTTAAGGATTAGGATATTACAGAGTTCTTCAAGTCCATATCTGGCAGCGCAATGCAATGCAGTAAGCCCGTTTGAATCTGAGAAGTTCACATCAAAATCTGACATGTTACTTTGAGATTTTCGCTTGCAAGGTACACATTCACAGAGTGGATGACACGATGAAGCACTTTCAGTAATGTTCACATTGCTAATGTAATTTTCGTATTTAATATTCATGTAGAAACAAGCAAGTTTAACATCTCCGTAAGATATCGCTTGGATTATTCTCTCAATCCTTTTTAAATTCTCAACAGCCTTCAATGCATTGCTACTATCATTGATTTTAGTAGAGAGCTTTTCCAACTTTAATGTTCCTGAATTATCAGTGTTACAGTATAAAGTTTTCACATCAGAATTTGTTATGTGAATATATTCATACAGACTTGGAATGCACGATTTTAGTAACTGCAGTATTTTCAAGTTGTGAGCATAGTCAAAGGCAGTTTTGTTATGCCTGTTTTGCAGTGAGGGTTCTGCTCCATTTTCAATCAACAACTTTGCTATACCCTCATAGCCCCATTTCGCTGCCATATGTAACGGTGTGTTTCCACTCTCATTGGCACAATTGACATTGATCTTTTTCCTGCCATGCTCTGCAAAGTATATGAGGGCCTTTACACAACTTAGGTGTCCATTGTTTGCAGCTAAATGTAGTGGTGTATTTTTCTCAATGTTTTGCTTATTGACATTTGCACCACAGTGCAACAGCAACAGTAATGCATTTTGATGTCCTCTAGCTGCAGCATAATGCAATGCTGAGCATTCATTCAAGTCTGTGACATCAATATCCGCACCAATTTCAAGAAGCACTTCCACTACGGCTGCCTTACCATGAATACAAGCCACATGTAATGGTGTTAATCCATGACTGTCCCTTGACATAACAGTTGGAGAAGTTTTTAAGAGATTCTTAGAAATTTTGCTGCAACACTTTCTACAGGTGCACAGAGGATGGCAAAGCCTCTGGTATACTTCTGCTTCACTGTTATCAGTATTATCATCACTTTCATCATCATAATCCTCATCATCATGTTTGCTATGTACAGTAAACTGGAGTACATCTCTCTCACTCTGCTGTATGTGGTCTAGGTGGCGTCTGTTCTTTTCTAATAAAGCTTTCAATTGTTCCACATGGTCAGCCTTGATCAAATCAAACACATACTCAAGACTTTCTTCTCGAACACCTGTATCAGACGTAGACATTGATTCTGTACAACTATTTCTTCTTACAGTTTGATCAGTTTCTGAATTGTCATCAGGAACAACCCTTTCATAATAGTAAGCTTCAGGATCTGGGGGCCCTGCTAAGGCGCCAGTCTGGATATGCTCTATCACAGCTTCCAAAGTAGTTATTAGGAAAGAACTTTCATCACCATCACCTTTCCCAACAACACTGAATCGGAATTCCTTCATATATGTCAACTGACTGAACCAGTTTGGCAGACCAGATTTTATTAATAAAAATACAAACACTGGCAACAAGTCATCAGCAGTCAATAACACAATATTATCATCACTGTCCATTTTATTTATAGCATTGAGTGCTTGCTTCAAACATAAAACCTTTTCTAAAACTGTGTTGTATGTATCTATTTTGGAAAGTATTTGTTTTGCTTTAGGCACAGCATGATACAGATCTTTCCTGATATCCAAATCTCTAAGTTGTATGTCGGACATGTTTCTTATTTTTTTATTGAGATGGGAGTCGACATATGCGCAGCTGGTGCAAATGGGTTTAAATAGATAATCAAACAACAAATGCTGCATGTAACACTCAACTGCTACTTTTAAGTTTTCTAATATATGTTTGGAAATTTTAGATTTCTCTCTGAGTCGTCGATTTTGTAACATAATTTGAAGGCACTGAGTATACAGTTCACTAACAGCATCTTTCAATGGTGCAATGGCAAGGGGTAATGTTTGATGTTTTTTGATAAATAATTGAACACAAAGCTCTATCTGGTCCAGCACTTGACGTCCTGCGGCTTGCGTCCAAAGCAAATCTATGCAGTCATTAATAGATAATAGGAATTCCTTAGTTACTATGTTGTCACCTGTATTGGCAGTGGGTTCCAATGGTCTCTCTACACACCACACTTTGTATTTAATAAAATCTTCAGTGTAAAAAGTTTCCTCAAACAATATATGACTCTGTAGAGGTAAACCCTTTGTGACTTCGAGTGTGATAACTTTATTTGTTACAGTCACTTGTTTTTCAGTGAGGGTACTGTAATGAGTTTCAGGGAGTTCATCGCTGGGCACTAGGATGTGAGCACAGAAGTCCTCCACAGTGAACACTCTGGTTGTCAAACTCCCAATACGCGGTATGCAAATTACCCATGACTGCGATATACAATGTTGAAACAAATCACTATATTCGTTCTTTAATTCCAAATAAAATGGATTATCGGATATTACTTCGTCGTATGCACCCTCCATTTCGTTCATTTAAACAATGTTCGCCTGAACTTGTTCTACATAGAATGTATTTCACAAGGTTTGTTATAATGCTGCAATTATGGTAATCATCTCATCGAACGAGTTTTTATTTTACATTTTGGAATAATATTCCGATTACAGCAATAAACTTAAAGGTCATCTTATATTCGATCTAAAATCAAGTATACAGCCTATTTATCACTTATTTATTAACACAATAAAGTTATTTTTGAGATTATTATTACTTGTTACGCTTGTTAATAAAGAAAGCTTTGCATTTCATCTTGTTGATAACTTGGTTTTCTCGCACAAAAACTAATCTATACAGAACTATTGTGTCTACTAAAGTTTACTGAACTACAAACTGACAGATTACGGCAGACATGACATTTCGACATTACAAATATCAAAACATTTATAAGTACATAATTGTGTAATTGTATTTACTTATTTACCGCTAAGATTATAATATTAGTATACTGACGAAATGATGCTAATGGTTTGTTATTAATTATAATATGTAAAGAAATAAATTGTATGTATTTATTATCATAGTTAGCGTTTAGGTACTATGAGCAGAATTAGAAATCCATCAAAATATTACATTTAATAAATCAAAACATTTTACATTTAATAATGAAAATATTACATTTAATATATTGTATATAACCTATAAAATAAATATACATGAAACAATAAATGCGAAATTCTTTCTTCTAAAATACAATAACTGTAGCAATAAACATTTTAGGGCAATAAATTGCAGCAGATGCACTATGTTGTTTTGATAACATAAATATTTTAAATACTACAATGTCATTTATCCTCTGCCACCACCTCGTCCTCCACCAATACCACCTCTACCTCCGATGCCTCTTCCTCCAATACCTCTTCCCCCAATTCCTCTACCTCCAAACCCCCTGCCTCCAAAACCTCGCCCTCCGAAGCCCCTACCGCCATAGCCTCTTGGGCCAAAACCTCGCGGACCGAACGCCGGATATCCGATACCACCAACGACTATAGGCAGCGGGTAATAGCGGTCTGAAAAATATACATAAACTTCGTAATGGTGCGGTAAGTTTCAAATGTACATTTAAGTGAATCGAAACAGTGAAAGTTCAAAAAGTGACATTCGTTATATCTCTGATATACATAATATTAGAGATATAACGAATGTCACTTTTTGAACATTCACGAATGCGAATGCAATCTGCAACCGACATTCGCGAATGCGCATGCGAATATTCAGTTTTTGATAAAAAAATTTATAGAATAATTTGTTTTTGTTTGCTTTCATTGTATTTTATATATTTTTGTGTTAATGTTCTAATGAAAATTTAACTGTTAAGCTTCATTGCTCAAAGTTAAGTTAATAAATAAATAATACCAAATGATAAACTGAAAATTGATAATGTGGTCACTAGGTTGTTCCTTTGTGTTGAATTAAAAAACATAAGAAATAAATGGATTTTGATTTTCGAATATACAAAATTATGTGAATATTCGCGAATGCGAATGCGAATATTCGTTACATCTCTAGTCTGTACAGTAGGTCAGTTTGCCACCTTTTGGTAATAATTTGACTTAATCGGACTCTGTAATAAGGAGTTAGGATATTATTCTTAGCACCAAACGAATCACTATTATCTGATTTATCAAAGACTTGGGCGGTGTGGCTTAGGTCCTCTCGACTGACGCGCAAACATTGTTTCACAAAATGTCCTCAACAACACATTGAGTTAAAGAACGTTAAATTTCCTCCGTAATCGTTATTATTTGACGTATATTAAATTAACGAACAGTTTGAAACAGCCGACCCTCAATGGTAACATGAGCTCGCCAAGACAACATTAAAATTATTAAAATTAGGCATTAGATTTATATGCAGTATGTAAATAAAGATGATGTAAGTAATTAATGTCTGAGTTTATTTATTTCTCTCTGTTATTTTCTGTGTGCTGGTTATAATGATACGAAAATCTCTGGATGCTGAAACGATGTTATAAGATTTTTATTTGAAGATAATCAAAGATAAATAATTAAAGAATCGTCGCTGCGATTCAACGCGGATGCGTTGTGATATTTTTCAGTTGACTACAAGTGTATTTATTTATTTTCACGGACAACTAAAAATAGACAAATACAATATGTTAGTGAACGCGATTTAAAAGTTCCCGCATATAAACGCAGATAAGATACATTAGACTATATGGTAAATGGAAGATAGGCAGAATGACATAAATAAGTACACTTAAAACACCTTATACAACACTTAAAACAACAAAACTATAACACGAAAATTTTTGATTAAGTGAATAAAAAATCAAGTTGAAGTAATGTCCATTTTCAAATTCTAATAGTTCCCGACCATTTATTTATCATATTTGTGCATTATTAGGTACAAAATCTATTAACACTATCTCGGACATTTATATTTATTTACTAGAAAAAAGCCACAAACTACACGCCTTGTAGTCTCTTTGTTAAATCAATTTGAACATCAACAATCAGTAATTGTTTTGTGTGGTTTTTTGATCCAAACTATCTTGTTTTTACATTTGTCCTGCCCTATGTGAATAAAGTTTTCTTTCTTTCTTTTTCTTATTGTATCGCCTGCTAAGTATATCCACCGTCGATAGACCGGCAATGCATCGACAGAGTTAATAGTAATGAGGGACAAAGTCTACTCAATTCCATTAAAACGCAATTATAATGGTGTTGCATAGAACTGTTTAACTTAAGCTTACTTTCCACTTTTGGTATGCATCATGGAATGGATGGCTGATGCACACGCACTGCAATATTCACCAATAATCTACGGCATGTTGAAGATTTGGGGGCACTCAGTACAATACAATGTGTTTCTGTTTTCTAGGGAGCGATGCGGCTATTAAGACGGATATGCCGCCAAAACGGATTGTGCCCCTATTCCAAGTGGCATACGATAGAAGCCTGTGTAGGCCGCTGGGAACAGTTCTGGACTTCGCGAAATTGCGCAGGAAAAGTAAACGAAACAAGGAATACTTTGAACCGCCCATAAATCCATCTCGTAGTGTGTCACCAGTATCCTATGGACACAGATCACCGCCTCCAGTCAGAAAAGTGTCATACCATGTCCCCCGTCACATCAAAGCGAAAAAGCAAGCCGATTACAGACAAAACGCTTTAACAGTCTTCGAATTTTCGACAGCCTATCCATTTATTTATGGGAACAATAAGTTTAAATGTTTCATCTGCTCCCAGCAGTTCCTCGAAACATCTGTGCTCAGGCAGCATATGAACGAAACGCACACATTTGCGCCATTGAAAAGGTTACTGAACAACCGAAGAGAGAACGTACTGAAAGTAGACGTCAGCGAATTGACGTGCAAACTCTGCACCGCGAAACCCAAGGATCTGATGCAATTGAAGTTTCATTTGAAAGACGATCACGAGAAGGTCATCGATCCGAACTTGCAGGACAACATGATACCATTCAAGCTGGACGGCGTGGAGGGGTCGTATAACTGCGTGATATGTGACGAGACTTTCATAAAAGTGCGTATATTAGTCATCCACATGAGCGTGCACTTCAACAACTACAGCTGCGAAATCTGCGGCTCTGGATTCATGACGCTGCGCCTTCTAAAGAAGCACCTGGAAGTGCACGAGACGGGGAATTACCCGTGCGACAGATGCAACAAGATCTTCAGCACGTCGCAGAAGAGATCGTTACACATCCGCGGCGTTCACCTCAAACAGTACCCGAGACGGTGTCCGATATGTCCCGAACGATTCAACTCCAACTACCGTCGGACAATCCACCTCCAGAACGTCCACAATCAGTCGACGAGAGTCCACAAGTGCGAGACTTGCGGGCGCGCCTTCAACCTGAAATATCATCTGATCTGTCATACTCGTTCCGTGCACCTGCAGCAGAGGAACGAGCAGTGCAAGGTGTGCATGCAGAGGTTCTGCAATAAGGAAACGTTGAAGCGTCACATGATAATACACACGGGCGAAAAGAATTACAAATGTGAGATGTGCGGACTGGCTTTCTTGAGACGGAAGAATCTGAAGGATCATTTGAGGTTGCACGACGTCGTGTGACCCGATGTGGTTGTGTGCTCGTGTAGTTGATACGTAACATCACCTGTTTTATCCCCGAAGAGGCAGGCAAAGGAGTACAGTAGACTCCCACGGTTCAATATGTGTGTCTTATCATGGAATAGGTGGTAAGCCTTTGCCAAATTGATGTTCTTTCTAACTTAACTTCTTGACCGACCAAATCCTGACTGATGGGGGGTTGTAAGAAACTATAGAAGACCTTCAGTTATTTGGTAACATCACTTTACCTGATCAATAATTTGCTTAGCTAGGCTGTCAAGAAGAATGCGTGGAATGGTGTCTTTTCGAACAGTTCTATATCAATTATGATGTTGATCAAATGCCATTACCAATAAACTGACTTGAATATCATTTCTTTGCAAACTGGCTTCTGCCGTTTTTATATTAAATATAAAGAACTGACATCACGTTTGAAAAACGAACAATATTTTTATTTGTCATTAGACATATGTAGTGATTAATTATTTAAATAATATTATTTTATCTTATTATTCGCTCTAAAC
>DWEJ01001441.1:0-13039 GCA_018245835.1 Mysoria sejanus stolli | reverse complement strand
TATTCACTGTCTCCACATTAGGAAATTACAACAGTATAATATGTATATATCTTAAATCTTGACGGAAATGGTCAAACAAAAATATATTTAGCATATATAGGATTCCACATTTAGTCATTACATAACATTTATAGCACAGACCGTATAATACAAACCTTTAAAAACTCAATGCTACGCTACGCTGTTCAATATAAAATATAATATGCCATTAATCATATTATATCAACTATTAATAATGGTGAGACATCTTAAATATATGAAAGAATTAATAAATACATAGCACAGTAGGTTAATCTAAGGTGTTACATAGATATTTATATTACATAATTAAATTAAAAATTGTTATAACCTTTTTGCCTACCAAATAAACATACATAAAGTAGTTGTATACCCAGTCAGATCGAAACGAATAGTAAGAAGAAGCACTTAAATACAGAACGTAATAAATTTAGGATTATTTAAAAGAAGAAACACACGGTCACTATGTCAAAGTTAAATATAACGTGGACAGTTGTATAAAATAAATGAGAAGAAAAATACGTAATTTAAAAAAACCAAAGCCGTGCTTCACTAAAATTGATTTGTTAAGAGATTTACAATTACATTTTTAAATAAGACTATAAATACTAGTGGCCGCCTGGTGGTCGGAATCCGACCATAATTCACTTATATTTCAATATTGAATATTAAAGTTATTGTAGGAGACAATACTAATGTACAAACAACAAAACTAAAAAAATGAGTACAATAAAAAAGAGTTTTTGAATTGAATAGATTAAATAATTTACGTTAAAAAACTAAAAATAAACATTTGTTTTAAATAATATCGACCATTGATATTTACATTTTAATATCAAACTATCTATATATCGTCCAATAAATATCGATATTTCTAAATGATAAAATCGATACATGCCTATTGTCCCCTCGTACAGCCCTATTGTCGTTTTGTAAGGACGTGTTTAGTCAGTGTGCGTGAGATGGTTTTTCGATAAAATAATGTATTAATAATGCTTTATTTCATAAAATAATATCTTTCTGCACCGATCCCCCATCTGAACTTTATAGTATGCCAAGTTTCATACTCCTCCGTTCGCTCAGCGTTCGTAAAAAGGGAGCAAAAGCTCGATCCTTCACATATTAATATATAGATATAATATATAAAAATGGAATAGTCATTCTAATCTAATTCTTATCGATTATGTAGTGGACTCGTTCTATTTAAAAACACATTTAAGCATCAGTTGTTAGTTAATTTTGCTTAAAGCTAGCAATATAATCAAATGTATTTGTGAAATATCATAAGTATGAAATTTACGCTTTAAATTATAAGCACAACCTCGACAATCACATTATTGTGATCCTTCAGTAACATGGCACATTATTTTTATGTGACATATTTAATTTGTTAATATTTTTTTGGTATTCCGTAATAAAAATTATTGTGTATTGAAAACAATCTAAGGCGAAAGGCACATATTAAATTACAATTTGTGCGCTTTGTGGCCATGCCAACAACAAGTACGTCGACGAATATGAAAACATCACACGCTTGGCCTTAACATTTATGCATTGGTCGTTTAACATAAAAACTAAATTTTCTTTAAATTTAATTAACAATCTTTATTTAAAAACATTTCATTAGTACAGAGAAATACTAAAGCTTTTAACAACAGCTATATTTAAAGCTCTACAGTCCACCTGGCGATGCAATAATGGAGAGGAGAGGTAGAGGTATTGTACCTTATCTTTGACAGTCTTAAAAAACGCTCCGCCCTCTTTCTTGACGTTCTTCGCCCAGTCCCTGTACTGCTGTTTGAGGCGTTGCCCGCTGCCCGTGCTGACCCGCTCCGCGAAGTTGTTGCATTCCACTTCGAACTCATCACTGAAACCTCGGCCCGAGTTGAGCAGTTCCAGTCGCTCGTCGATGAACTGAAGATTAATAATAAATGTTGGTATTAGTTTCTGAATTAATGTATGCGAAACCAGCCCGGGCATTCAGATTACGAGTGTATAGTACTTTGAGATAGACGTTACTCGTGGAGTGGACTGTGACTGGCTTATGATGTTAATGATCTTGTTACATAAAAGGTGAACTATAAATACAAAAAATATTGTATCCTTTTTATTGATTGATAACAATTGAAAATAGCTAATAGTTAGATTTTGCTGTTTGATAGACAATTTCATAAAAGGTCCCATATTGATTATTTGTCCAATAAAACGTGATACCTAATTACAATTTCTTTCTAACATTTATCGATGTCATTACATTGACATCCAAACTAACAATATTAAAAATACGTAACATCACGCCTGTAATCCCTAAAGAGGGAAGCAGAGGGATGTAGTACTGTAGCCCGTTTCACCTGTTATGTTTACGTCCGACAATGGAATAACGTGTGAGCCTATTTCCATACACCAGGCACAAACCCAAACTCCGAGCCAATACTACAAATTTCTTCTAAAAATCTAAGTTAAGAAAATACAATAGCACCAGAACCAGGATTTAAACCTAGGACCTCCAGATCAGCAGTGGCGCTGGCAAACATTTGTTCATCGAGGCGTCCAGTCAAAAATAATACTACAAATAATATGTCTACACATACCTGTTGAAATATTTGCGATTGCAATATCTTTCTGAGAAATGGTTGCATGTTTTTTCTGGTTCTGACAAAAGCCTCAGGATTGAATGTAATCAGCTTTCCCTTCTCGATTCTGAAACATAACATTATTATTAAAATATCAATGTGTTGTATACATACAAACATATGTTTAAAACAAAAATATATGAATATGTATTAATATATAGTAAGCTTGAATCTTAAATCAAAACTAAATCTGCAGCATGTGATTTCTGGTTTTGTTATTAGCTTCTGAAGTTCTTTCGGGGTTTGTGCTACAAAATGAATATCATCAACATACGTAATGTACGTACGTAAGCTCGGTAATGAGATGCATAGGTACCTTTGTACAAGCTTTCGTCCTAGCGATATTAAAAACACTACCACGAGCACGATAACGTACATATGGGAATTCCCTCGGCATTTTCCTTCAGGGAGACCCTAAAGATTGGAGATAGTGTACACACAGATGGTACAGGTACACAGATTTTTAATAGCGATAAAAATTGAAGAGAGCATATTGTGCAAGTTACCTAATAGCATCGCGGTAGCCTCCTATTAAACACACTAGCGCGCGTAGAAACGCCCGCGATACGGCGTCGCCTAGAGCATTTTTGTCACTTAAAGCTTTTTTCAAACTTGCTACCTGCAACCAAAGAAAGACATATTAGTCACAGTTAACCATAATAATAATTATTATTGTACATCAAGCGGATCCCTTACCGAGTAAACAAACAGCAACGAATATCTCTATAATTATAGACATGACGTGATTCTTGTACTTTTGTTACAAATAATATGTTTATATAAAAAATTATATCGCTTACAGTTAGTCGATTGGATCCCTAAGCAATTGGTCGTAGTAAGAAAGTAAAACATACTAAATAATTGTAAAACTCTTTCATAACTATAAAGGATAAATAAAGTTTATGATATTGGAATAAACAATATTTTAGTGAAAGTCGGAGGCTTTTTAAAATGTATATTACCATTTTACTAGTTAAGTTAAACTTCCATTTAACTAGAGAAATGGCAACAAACACAATTTACATCAATAAATCTAAAAAGTTAGGAAAACCATTAGTCAATTCTCTTAATTGCTCGTGTGTACTGCAAAGTACAGATATTAAAACTATGAATTGCTTAAGATGACCAAAAAAATTTAAGGAGCAGGGATGAAGTACCATCCTAATACATAATTTTATGGCGGAAGGTATCGATAAGCACTCATTTCAATACTTATTGATTGGATTACAAGTATATCCACGACCACTCATGTGACAGATCAGATGACGCATACGAAAATAGACAGAAATAATAACAAGACCAGCGATTAATTGTAAGGCTACAGATTCATCATAAGAGCGCTCTCGCGTTATGCGAGAGGCGCGGCATACAGCTCTCGTGTGAAGGCGCGTGTCAAGTGTGTCTCGTTTACGGGGACGTGAAGGTCGAGGCCGGTGTCGTCGGCTGGCACATTCAAGATATAAATAACATCATACATGCATGCGTTTCACGAGGATGGATTTATGACACACATACCATACTGACACGCGTACGTACTATCTATACTTTTATTATAGATACTACAATACCATAAATAAAATGAAACAAAAATAAATGCACGTGTTATATATATTAAATATTACATCTGTATACTTAGTAAATGTAACTTCACGCCTGTTTTCCCCGAAGAGGTAGGAAGAGGAATGCAGAACATTCCCAAGTTTCACCGGTTACTTTTACGTCCCATTATGGAATAGTTGGTGAGTCTATTGTCATGCATCGGGCACATATCCAGACTCCGAACCACTACTAGAAAATCTTAAATAGAAAATTTTGTAGTGTTCGACCCGGGAATCGAACCCGGGACCTCCCGAACGGCAGTCACACTAACAACCAACACGACAAACGAGGCCGTCTATTTAATAAAGTTATACAATATATTTTTAGTTATGCTAAGGAATAATATTAGTACTAATATTACTTCAAATAAAATAACATTCACATTGACGTTTTTGTCACTGGTGATATATAAAGCTTCCTTTTCTACTGTGCAAAAAAAAAAGAAAGAGTAACGAGGATGCTACAACGTGGGGGACCAGAAGCTGGTTTCTCGCTAAAAATTAAGGTACGGTTATAGCAATTTCATACCAAATGTACATGGTGTATGGCAATAGGCAGACCACCTATTCCATAGTAAGACGTGAACGTTACTGGTGATACGCGGGTATGGTCCGCATTCCTCTGCCTACTTCATCGGGGATTACAGGCGTGAAGTTACGTTAAATTCGTTATTATCATGGCTGAATAAACATTTTTAACTTTGAACTGTTTTATATATTCTTTACTATTAACTAATACAAAGTTTAGAAATATATATATTTCGTACATTTACATATATATATATATACGTAGGAAAAATCTAACAGACGCGTAGGCGTAAGACATTATTACACATAAGACGATATATCTCAGTATTACATTACAGTATTACACTACGTAGAAATTATTACTCTTATTTAATACAAGTGGGTTTCACGTAGTATTCTAATATAAAATCGTGTTTCAAAAATTTCAAACACAAAATCACTTTTTATCTAATTCAGTTCTGTTCGGGTATGTAATTCGGTAACGTATCACGTTAAATTAACAGATTGATAGTATCAAAGTAACAATATAAATGATTATGATCGTAACAAATATACTTTTTCTTGAAAAAACCACTACTCGTTTCATTCACTGAGCAAAGGTAAAATGGTTTATTAAAAAAATATGCTTCTTCAGTAACTGTTCAATTAATTTTCTTTATCATTTTTTTTATCTTCACGCCAATAATCCCCGAAGAGGTAGGCAGAGGAATGCAGAACACTCCCACGTCTCACGTTTATACGTCCCACTATGAAATAGGTGGTGAGCCTATAGCCATCTATCGGGCACGTATCTAGACTCCGAACCACTACTAGAATTAAATTTAATTTTTTTTTAGATCTTTCTAGATTTTTTCTAGAAAATTTTCTAGTCAGTTTCTAAATCAGAAAATTTCTAAATTAGAAAATTTCGAATTAGAAAAATTCTTTTTGTAGTGTTCGATCCGGGAATCGAACCCAGGACCTCCCGATCTGCAGTCGCACTTGCAACCACACGACTTCTTCAGTTCTTTATCATACTTTGTATTAATGAGTATGGTTTTAAATATTTCACATTTTATATAAACTTTTAACATTTCAAAAACTGCTTACATATCAAGATTCTCTATTATGTATGTCGCCGCTATCTTTAAATATTTAAATGCAATTATATTGTTAAATGGTACTTTCACATAATGACACTTATGATGACACATTTAATCATGTGACATAAAATACTTTAATTTTCTTAGTGGCAAGGCAAATCACTCGTCAAACGTGTCTAGTTCACGAGCTATCTTCACCGCTGATTGTTACGCGATAGTTTGTCTAGTTCTTTTGTTAAATAAACATTAGAGATATATAATGAACAGTAATTTCTTTTCTAATATCTTATCTAACTCACCAAATCTGACGGAAGACTTTCCAGATCGTGGAAGGGAGATCTTAATTCATGCGCGTCCACATCTAACACGACCACGTCGCCCACTTCTGACATACGTACAGTCTAAAAAACAGATATTATAATAAATGCAACGTTAATAAAATATTAAATCATAACTTTTTAAACGCATCTGGCATTGAGCGGCTCTTTAACTATGTAATGTACATTGTAAAAGAATACATACATTAAAGAGGATTTCTTAATCATCTTATAAGGGTCTAAGATACGACGTTATCTTGCTGGTCTCGTGTATAGCACTTCTCTAGGTAAAATTCACAAGTGCAAGTCCGGTTTAATTAACCACCTGAACGTTTTTTGCTGCCCTTAGTAGATAAAATGTCTATCCGTGCTTGCACCACGCACTTTTGATTTATTTCATTACAAAGCGTTCAGTACTAACTAGCGTTGATGCCTATTTCGATATACTTCGTACACTAGAACTACCAGCACAACTTTCGTACAGAAAAATCAGAACGTTACCTCCATAACGCTTCTAGGAACACCGATGAGGAAGGGCATGGGCGCCAGGAGGTAGTCCACGAGGTGCTTCGGCAGAATTGGAATGAATATGTGTTGCCACGACATGGGGAAGAGTGTTGCGTTGGCAGCTTGCACGCAGGCCGACAGACGGCACAGCTTTGACGCCACGATCGCTACCCGACGCTCGTGGAGCAACGCCGCCCAGAGTCCCGCCATGCACTTCGCGTCCATTGCACTGAAGTACTCAGTGAGGTTGCCCTGCAAATTCACGTATCATAATTAGACCTTATCTGATTAAATACAACGGTTTCATTTAACAGAAAAAAGCACATAGATCTGTAACAACGTAACGCAACTTTGTATTAGTTAATAGCTACGAATATAAAAAACAGTTCAAAGTTTATGTTTATGTATATTCAGCCATGATAATTACGAATTTAACGTAACTTCACGCCTGTAAAATCCGAAGAGGTAGGCAGTGGAATTCAGAACACTCTCACGTTTCACCGGTTACGTTTACGTCCCACGTTACTTTACGATTACGATATACCGAACCGGTACCGGTACGGTCGAACATATTACGGCCGATAGAGTTCTTTACCCGAGTCTCTCCAACAGGTTAACTTTAAACATCATCATCTTTGACAATACGAAATATCACGCCTGTAATCCCCAAAGAGGTAGGCAGAGGAATGCAGAACACTCCCACTTTTCATCAGTTATGATTACGACCCACTATGGAATAGGTGATGACCCTATTGCCATACACCGGGCACATATTCAGAATCCGAACCACTACTAGAGAATCTAAATTAGAAAATTTTGTAGTGTTCGAACCGGGAATCGAACCCGGGACCCTGCCTCCCGATCGGCAGTCGCACTTACAACCAACACGAACAACGAGACAGTCAGTAGAACTGAAGCAATTATTAGTAAATAATGATATTGTAAAAATATCACGTCAATATTTACCACAGCTATTATGTACGGTAAGGTAATAAATACATTGTAAAAAAATAAAATTACAATTTCTAGTTTTTTTCACTTGTAACAATAGCGTTCTGGACTAAGACCCTATGAATCATTGTCCTAAAATAGAATATGAGATAACTATGAATGTTCTGAAATGAATAGCAAATTAGTCCTATTGTAGAAGTCTTGATACCAATCATCACCATTTGTTGCTTGGAATTTCCTTCAGTTATAAACTAAATTGTGAAACAAATCCCCACCCCGTAAGGGACCTGGCATTAAGATATGTATGTATTTATGTGTAATACAATCCTTATATAATTTCGTTAGCATTGGAATTGTTGATAGGCTCAAATGTAGATACATTTATAAGGATGCCTTATTTTTTATCAGATCTAAGAATCACATTAGCCACATAGATTATTTTTTTAAAGTGTCTTGCTTATGTATCCCTTCACAACCAAAGCTAAAGTAAATTCAAATGTCTTAACACTCTAACGTAAACACAAGCTTACTTGCAGAAGAATTATACAAGTAGTTCAACATGCAAACTTTCTTTAGAAGGTGAAACATTCGAAATTTGAATCTCCTTCCAAATTTGAATCCTACTGCACTAACAATCTGTATATTTTGTACATTTAGTTACAACGTCATATTACTCTGACTGGACGTAGCTGGTGGAACGTGGGAGTGTATCGAACACACTCCCATGCCGACCATTTCGAGAATTACAGGCGTGATGTTACGTGACATTACAACATTGACTTACATTTTCTGGAATAGTCGGCAACTTATTATCCGGACACTGGCAAGAGAAAACGTTGTGGCCCGCATTATAGGTGACCTTGAGCGTATGTCCCGGCATCGGCGGCCGAATGCGACAAGCCTCCAAGAACGAAGTCAACTCGCCTTTCTCCGGACTGTTTATTAGGTTCGCTATGCAGTTCAGTAATCTGAAAGGTGAACACGGATTGTTAAAAGTTTTCATCACTGCTCCATTGGCATGACACCCGGTACAAAGTAGAGATATACGCAAAGTAAATATGTGTTGTGAATTCTTCCAGGCATCAACCGAAACTTGCTCAAAGCTATCAAATTTTGTGCACTGATCACCTTTTACTATTACTCTTACATATTACAATCAATCGTTATAATTCGTATTCGCGGTCAACTGCGTCGCGTGGATATGATAATACAGGTCGATACGATCCTATTTTAACCGGAAAGTCTCAAGGGGTCAACTGTCCCATGCTGATTTCATATCTGCTTTGGCAGAGTAACTTAGATATTATGTGTGAGAAATACTCGTATGCTACGACAGAAATAAATTATTAGAGCATAGAACAATGTCGTTGGAAAAAAACAAAAACATTGACGCATAGAAGAAAAACTATGGATTGAATATTAATATTATTTAATGGTTGCGTCATGAAGGAGAAATGAACTGCATATTATGACATCATCATCACCAACCTGTTTAAATCAACTGCTGGACATAGGTCTTCCCTGAAAGGTTTTTGCTTCTAAACGCTGAGTATGACAAAAATATGATAAAGTTGTGACAAAGCGGTTAATATCATGGTATGACATAAATTGCTTTGACAAGAGAGTAGCAGATTTCAGTCGCATAAAACTCAAGTAAAGAACGGCAACTGCTTTAAAAATATAAAGGCTGTGATAGAACAGAAATAGCAGACATCAATTTAAGAACATGTTTTCGCAGCTTCTTGCAAGAACAAATCAGTAATAATTTTGCCATGTGCCTATTCCTTATTTTTGCCATGCAAATATCGGTCGCATCTGTATGGAAATTAAGTATTGGCTGCTATTTAAGATACGCTTTTCCAGTTTGTTTTATATAATGTTTTACAGTATCAAACATAAAAACGGAGATTTTTATTATTGATAATAGCAAAGGAACAACAATTATTCCAATACAGTTATTATTATTCAAAGATAATAATTAAAAATTATTCAAATATTAATAATCAGTCATATTTCCAACGCAAGTTATGTTATGAAATGGAGCTAAAAATTTTGTTTAAATTACAATTTTTGATTCCAGTACAAAAAACTTGCAGAATAATACAGAATGTCTCGTAGAAAGCAAATTTGTACATAAAATGAACCTCAAGCTTGTACGGTGCACTATAAACTAGAAAAGTACGTAGGTTACAAGGTTATTTAATTCTAAGGACGAAAATAACCAGACTCTGAAACAGTCCAAGAGTCCAACTTCCTCGAATTCTCTGTGATAAATGCGCGAGCATTACGACATCTATGTGCTGTGAGTCAAACATTGTTTATTGGTCAATCAAATGTTGGTACTGAGTCATCGACATTGAGGACGCTTTCACTTTGATTTTAAAATGAGAAGCGAAAATACACAAGGTTTACAAAGAAATCATTCTTAGATTATCGCAGCAGCCAAAAGTACCATATATCTAAGTTCAGCATATCTGCGGATGTTCAGTGTTCATTGGGGGATTATTTGTCCCTAGGGTACCATTTGCAATGCAATTATAAGTAATTTATTTTGAAAGATTAAAAAGTAGGCCTCAGACTGTCCCTCGTTTGCATTTAAGCACTGAGTTAATCAAACAAATGTAACCCCAAGTAAAGCCTTGGCCTTACATGGGGTTTAATCAAAAGAATTCTTAGGTATTTCTATAATAGGTCCCAATGAAACTTTAATTCACTTATGGTCAAACTTCACTCCCTGCGATTTTCCTATGACTCCCCAGACAAGCAATATAGTACAGCAACATTAAAAGCTGTCCTAAAGTACAATCAGCATACACTGAAGGGACAGTCCACTATAAGCTATCAGCATTATCAAGTTCAAATGCAAATATATCTTAATTAACATTAGAAATAATATTGTATCATACTTGAAAAGTGTCAACATTTAATATGCAACACACCATACAGAAAAAAACTACACAATATAATTTAAATGAAATATCTTACTTGTAAAAGATATCGTGCCACGGAAGATGTGATAACAACACCAAAGCTGTGTTGGCCCTCGGATCGTAACGGCAAAAGCAAAATGTATACTTAGAGTCCACTGATGTCAACACAAATGAATAGTGTTGAACGAAAGAGCTAAAAAAAAAGATAATATTTATTAAACAAAGAAATTGATGTGTTAGAATATCATAAAATGTAGTAATAATTTAGATTACCTAAAAAGTAATTTTTCTCTCATGTGCTATTTCCCTCAAGGGCTTTTACAAAGTGGCTCTTTTATCTTTAACAAATTTCTTCATGTCGCTTTAACTTATGTACAATAGATGCATCTTTAACTTATGTACAAGAGATGGCAATAGCATATGGGTGCTATAGTATATTAATATTAATTTGAAGTCCAGAGTTAGTTTCTCAAAGTAAGAATATAATTAAAGTATGTATCTGTTCAGAAAATTATAGATGCTATAGCCACCTTCGTATTCTCATAACTGTAACGAATTTATATGTATTGAATAAAATATGAGATTAGCAGTGATTTTCTATAACGTATCACAATGATTCTTGTACACCAATTTCAAATATAATCAAATATACCTAATATTACAGTTGTGTTTACTGACAACCAATCAAATTAAAAATCAAATAATTTTATTAAAGAGCTTTATAACTTAATATAACATAATGCCTGTAATTGATCACCAAAGAGGTAGGTGTGCAGGAACTAAGAGGAATGTAGGACACTAGATTTCACCCAGTTACATTTGCATCCCAGTATAGAATACGTGATGAGTCTATTACCATACACCTCCAAACTAAATCTAAGTGCATATTATCAAATTTAAAATAGTGCGTGGACCCAGGATTTGAACCGAGGACCTCTTGATTGGCAGTCCCTGTTGCAACCAACAAGACCAACCAATGAGGCTGCTCTCACAGAACAATTGACACTGAATACACTTTATATGTCAATACAGCATTTACATATATGTCTATGGTACATAAAATGACAGCAGTGATTAATACTTACTTATCAAATTGACATGGAAATGTAAATTTGGGTACATTCTTCAACTCCTCTTCATTTTTGTACGCTTCTGGATATTTTCTCACTACATATGGTTCCTTCACGTGATCACCAGGTGATACTTCACAGAATAGTTCAAACAGGAAGCGTACAGTGTCTCTGTAAATAGAAATACCCTGTTATATAATATTTTTATTGTAATCTATGTAGAGTTAATCATAGGACCGTACCATAAGCCTATGCCTGTCTTCGGAGATCACCGGCGTAATGTTTTAATATAATCTAAATATGATTAGAGATATATGAAATATTTTAATAAAGTATAAAATAGTGAAGGTAATCAATTGTTTTAATACAGTAATTGAATTTGTTCATTATTTTTTTTATTGAATTCGTATTTATTTATAAATAGACTGCCTCATTGCTCTTGTTGATCTCAAGAGTGAATGCTGTTCCACTGGTCTTGCACTACAACGAAGTGTGACATCATACTGCACAGCAGACAGTCTCCAAGCTACAAGAGCTGGAGTTGGAAGTTCTCCGTCATCCGCCGTACTCACCAGACCTTGCGCCTACAGACTTCTACTTTTTCCAAGATTTGAAATCCAGGAAAAAAATTTAATACCCGAGAGGCAGTACAAAATGCCTTTGAAGAATTGGTTGCCTGCCATCCAGCTGATTTTTTCAAGAATGGCATAACAAGCTACCAATAAGTTGGCAAAGATGCATTGATTGCATGGGTGATTACTTTGATTAATAGAAACAAAAAATGTAGAAGAAAAAAAACGGTTTATTTATTAAAAAATGGCAATATCATAGGTAAACACCTATTAGTTCTTATTGGTATACATTTCACTCAAATTCCTCTGTCCTATGCACAATGTGATTCATGTCAACAACACCCTTATCTAACCAACACCATTATCATACATGTATAACTGTAATTAGATTGATCTGTTGACATCCTCTGAATATTGAATAACTAAATTTAAAAATTGATATAAGTAATGGGTGGTGCTATCAGTTCAGTTATAGCTTGGTATCCATGTGCAGAAATGTGTTTATTTATGTTTCTTTTTTTACTGTTAATATTATTTATAATTATCATAGAATATAAAACGATATTTATATGATATTTTGCCATATTCAGTGGTATATGGTATTAGGATACAAATAATTACAAAACAAAAATGAAGTAAATAAAATAATAACTAACTGAGAGGATTTATCAGTTTCATTTAACCTACAGCTATTGACATAAGACAAAATATTCATGATAAAACATATTTTTTTTTTATCTTCACGCCTGAAATCGTCGAAGAGGTAGGCAGAGGAATGCAGAACACTCCCACGTCTCACCGCATACGTTTTTACGTCCCACTATGGAATAGGT
>DWEJ01001440.1:0-13040 GCA_018245835.1 Mysoria sejanus stolli | reverse complement strand
GAACAAACTGAAACACGCCCCGCGCGAAACCAAAACAAAAGTTCTCGAAACATCACGTCACAAAACGAACGAAAAAAGGCGACCAAACTGCACACCGTACAAGTACAAGCCTCGTGTGTGCCATAGTAAAAATAAAAAGTGACAATCGAAAAGGGCACGAGACGCGCGCGCCAGATAGAGAGAAACAGAGACTAAGTAACAAAATAAAGAAAAAGAAAAAATAACTACCTAGGAAATCGTAAAAAGGACGGCGATACTGCTGCTATATACACCGAAACACTGGCAAAGCGCGTAAGGTATCGCGTAAGTCCCACAAAAATAAAAACGATAATACATAAAATAAACGACAATACATAACATCCTCCCCACACACGCACCCATACACGCGCACACACACATACAAGCACACAAAAATCAGCGCGAAGTCGTCCAATGACCACCGGCGCCGCAGCGCCGCGACACGACACCGCCCGCGCTGCGCACACACACACAAGCCTCTAGGGTACAGTGCAAAAACCTAATCACTTGCAACAGACCACGTATATTCCAAATAACTCGGCACTTCATATAATAATAATCTAACACCAATTTGTCAACTTTTTAAAAAACGACACGCACGCCGCAGTTGTTCGAGAGCCAGCTCGAAAGCCCGGCGGCCGCGTCGCTTGCGCCTAGTATCAACATTGTACTGCGCGCGCGTAAAGTAAAAAATCACGTTCGAATTTCACGTTAATCGATTTTTTATAAAAATACAAAAATACAAAATGGGACAGTGCGACCGTAGATACACACGCACGCACGCAGACACACATTCACACACACGCGTTCTGCCGTTCCTCAGCAACGAGGAGTGGGGGGTAGGGGGCACTCACAAATAAATTTTCCTCCAAAAAATTTCTGAGCAATCTCATATAAAAAAAAAGCGAAGCCAAACAACTATCGAAGAGACCAAAAATATTGAAAAATACTCCCAAGAACATTCATGTAAAACGAGAATGGATTCTCGTTTTACATTAATACAAAATTCATACCGCGTTTACAAACTCATACCGCGTCACAGATGCAAACTATAGACAGATCGTGTAATTGTCGTGTTGACACAAAACGACAACAACAAGAAAAAGAAAAGTAATCAAAGTGCAATCATCATTCGCAAAACAAATAAATATCTATATATATACACATATATATGTCACAAACAATGAGAGAGAAAGAGACAAAGGGAAATCGAGTGCCGTGAGAGTGTGAAGAACAGTGTTGGGGGCGCGTAACGTGATTTGAAAAAAATGCACTCGTATATATAACACTTTAAACCTCAAACTTTTAGGTGGAGGGGCGGGGAGGGTGTGAAAAACCACGACTCCTCATCCTCATTAGCTATGTATTTTATCTGAAACTAATTTTTTTAACTCCCACTATTTACTAAGAGACGCGTGCACGCGCACGCGCAGGCACGATCGCGTCTCCACACACCCGTCGCCCGCAGCGTTATATATATATATATTATAAGTAATTAAATTCTCTAAGCCCTAGGAAAATATAAATATATCGTTCAAAGATATTCTTAACGACATTGTATCGCTCGAACAGTCTAGAACAAGACGCTCACGACGGGTAATATTCGGGTGTTGCGAAGGCGTGAACCGCCCATTGGCGGTCTTTATATTAACACCACCACTAAAATATGCACACTACCAAATACGAATTGAATCTACTTAACGTTTATTTATTTAAAAATCGGCAATCGATCGTTCCCAACCCTACTACATACTAAGTTTTACATTTCAATTGTGGTGCTGCCACTCTAATAAAATTATACATATAAATTTGTTTTATTACATTTTTTACAGTAGGAATATACCAAGTATTATAGTAGAGATGAAAACATTCGAATTAGTGAAAACCCCATACAGCAACTTTCCAAATGTAATATATACATACATCTATATGTGTGTACAAATATGTACATATTACATATACTAGCTACAATCAGACCAAAACGCGTGTTGAGTGCTCGATATAAAACAACTATATCAAACTAAGATACGTGTCAACAATGTCCAATATAAATCTATTAAAGAAAATGGGCTAGAGCAGCACCGCGGCCGAACGCGCCGCAGGGTCCGCACCGGGCCCCAGGTGAAGTTAGGGTCAGACACGGTCAATAATGGGGCAGTCCAAGGTGATAATTCCGGCTCTTGGAAATGCAAAATTGTGTTCTTACACCCCAATGGGTAGGTATGATTGGATAGTAACTCTCCAAATAGATTGTTGCTCATCGTCCGTAGACAATACAATTACGAGTTGTATTGTTAAATACGACAATGAGTCGTGTCGGTTGCGAGTCGCTGGATCGTCCGACGACCAATCGCAACTGGCAGGGCGGCAGGCACCACACACCGCGATCACCGTCACAGCCGCGACAACAAGGCACATCCGCCTTATATCAATAATTTAGAATACAATTAGAGAAGACGACACAGAAAAAATACATCAAAACCATGAAAAAACCTATCAAAAATTCGCGCAAGTCTTTTGTCTACAGTCTATTCATATCCGTGGTTGGTCAGTCGGTCGGTCGTTCGGTCGGTCGGTCAGTTGGTCGATCGGTCGGTCAAGGATACAACGTCTGTTTTCAATAATACCTTAGATTAAGTACCATACTAAACGAGTCAAATTGTAAAGGACCCATTTGAAAACTGTATGTGTATGCACTTCACATGCACAAACAAACTGTAAATACTCAAAAAAGCGCCCCGTACAAAAAACTCCATCCGTTCGGAATCAAGGTTCCCCCAAGGCTCCCGGAACCCCTATAAATATACACTAGCTACAAACCGGTAAATATCTCCCCTATAGTCACTAACACTACTAATTATTGCACTACCCCGGCGAATCAGAAAAAATACTCTCCATATTAAAACACGTCAGTTTTTTTTGCCTTCTTTATTTTTTAAATCGCTAAATAATTACAATAATGATAGTAATAACACGTTCAAACGACAGACGCAGACCGAACCGCTTCTAATGCGTCCTTCTGGCCCGATCGCTTTTTACTAAACGACACTACACGCCCTCGTCAGCCCAGAAGATACTTTTGAGGACACCCCTTTCTTTAGGAACAAAACCAACCCCCGCATAATGCCGTTCTGAACAACTAAACATTGGGGACGACTTCACATCGACGGGTCACTGTCTGCCACAAGCGTTCCTCCGCGCCACATACTTGCTGGTAGCCCGGGCTGATAATTGATGTCATCGTTGCTAGGCAACAAAATATTGAAAATTTCTCGACAAAAACCTCCCAAGGACATATCACCCAGATGTCATCATGACGCGTATTATCATTACAATATCGTTGTCCAAACGCTTCCATTGCTACGATATTCACTCGGTTCTCCATATAGAAAAATGCCGGAAAAGAACAGAAAAAAGAAGCCGTCGATGTTAAATCCCCGCATCATAAAGATTACTCGCGACCAGTCGCTAGTCGCGAGCGAGCGACTGCTCGCGCGATGTCGCGACCAATCGCAGCAACAACGAATAAAGTGAAAAAATCATACAAACACACACACACACAACGACAAAAACGGAACGTTATATCGTTAGAGACACCCACTCGCAACAATATCCAAATCAGTTACGTGGAAAAATGAGTAGGGGTATTATATAAAAAAGGGTGGGGGACACTCTAGGAAATTCTATCTAGCTACGCAGGTACAATATGTTGAGTTATGTGACATTTCACTTATGTCTTAAAATAGTGCCAGCGAAGAGGGCAATTGAAACTGTCGTCGGCAACACTCACACGAACCGTTACGAGAATTGACAGCATTATAAGAAAATATCACGTGCGAAAAAATTGTGTATTGCAACACTCTACCAGTCGAAAAGAACAAAGGGGACAACGAGGCCAAAGGAAAAGCGATGGCCATCGTCAATTCCAATCGCCACTCTCCAGCGGCGTGGCTTACATATTAAACATCTTACCGATAAAAGAGCGGACCGCATTCCCGACAAAACTTTTCGACCAGCGGGCGACAGGTTTTGTCGGCATGCGACCCCGCCGCTACGTTGAAATATATAGCTTATCCAGAAACGACAAACTGACAACTAGCTAAGTTTTATTTATTCATTTTTTCCTGAATATTCAATATTATGTGTTTCACTCGCTCGTCGTGTGATATACGTATCGCCTAAATCGAAATTAGCGCGCCCGAACTCGCCGTACAGCGCAACCCAACTCTACCATTTAGTAGAAATCTAATTACAAGAGAAACTGGCAACACTAAACGATAACGTCAACAGCGCGGCGGCAAATCCGGGCGCCAAACGCATTCAACGCGTACGAGGAGCCGCGCATGCATGTATACATATCATTCGCGTAACATTATACGAAAGTTTGGATAATGTTGCTGTTCATTAGAGCCGAGGCAGAGAGAAAGAGACCTCGGATACGAGTGGAGTGTAAGAAAAATCCTTTAGCCTCTATAGATACATAAAACGAAGCGCTCGGCGAGTGCGCTGCGGGCGCACCCTCCCCCGCACCCGCGGACAGGGCGTCGACCAGGTCGACCAACCGCGCGGGGGACGGGGGCGGGGCGGCCCAACGCACTCGCCGCGTGCGTCACACGCGCAGGTACTAAGAAGCAGTGAGTTTTCATTTTAACACTAGATTATATTTTTTATAAAGTGGAGTCGAGTCAAACATTACATATACGGTGGCGGACACGTGGCGGCGCCTCACGCACGTCGTCGCCTCGATCGTATCGCGCGAGCGCGTGCCGCACCGCCGCGCGGCTGTGTCCGGTCGAGCCGCGCGTCGCGTACACAAACGAGGCCGTTATCGTTGCTACATGACATTTGGTTGCCTAGGTGTTGCCATGTAGAAAAAAACCACGGATGCGCAACGCGACACAGACGAACGTGTACCGTACACGGTAATCAATCCAAACGAAATCCAAACAAATACCCAATAATATATCGTTATACTTATTGCAAGAAAATGATTGTATACCAAAATCGCCCACATTGTACATGTCAATCGTATACGGTACCCATTCGCTTGCGACACACGCTTCAATGTTGCCGCTCTGAAAATGCACCTGCCCGGTGACTATGTTGAGAACTCCAAAGCAGTCGAGTTCGTATCCAATTCGTCGCGCTATTTACGGGCTCTGAACGCTCCTCCATGCCCCAGTCACAGGTACATTGACACAACGATCACACCGCACACAGACGCCGCGACGCGTGCGAGACTGGCCAGCAGCGCAGTGCCGCCGTGGCGCCGCGTGGCCCGGCTAGCACCAGCGGAAGGGCACGGCGCGCGGACGGTCAGCGCCCTCCTTCACCAGCGGCTTGTGGAACTCGCGCCCTGGCCGCGAGTGGATCGTGGCCCAACAATGCTCGCAATAATACTGCAGGCAAAATGAAACAGTCCTATTAGAATTATTTTATTACAATAGAAGTGGCCCCGAAACTGGCGCGCGTGTATGAGAGCTATTTATATTTATATAGAAGAAGCACGTCAGGCCTTTAAGAGGAGAGATATTTGTCACTGGCGCTCTCTGTCCAAAGTGCCAACATACTTACAGACCTACCTACTAATATTCAGTATGAATTGCAAATTTTAACACTTGTCTCAGATTGGTATGATAAAATATGAGCATACATCTGCAGTACGGATTACAAGTACGATAATCATCTTTAAAGTTATGAGGATCAACAGTGTGACCTCACGGACGGCGAGAACCGAAGCTAGCTACTAAAGTCATATACACATTGATCGACGTCGAGCGACATCGCTCCAACTAAACAAATACGCATTGTGTATAATTTCTGACAGCTCAGTGGTAATCTGTCACAAATTAACATCGTTCCAGTGTTGCCGCAAGCCCACAATAGCCCACAAAAAGTATCCATATCGTATCGCACCCCCCGCCGGCCGCAGCCCGTCGCTCACCTGCAGACACGTGACGTTGGCGCAGAAGAAGGGCGCGAACTTGGAGCCGCAGCGCGCGCCGGCGCACTCGTCGCACATCTGGTCGTCCAGAACGTACGGCTTCACCTGCCGCACCGCGCGCCGCGCCGTTAGAGGACATTGTAAGAGGACTCACATTATAAAAACCATTTTCACCAAAGGACATCTTAGAGAAATGTCATTTAGAAAAGAGAAAACCTATCATTAAAACGCTGTTATAAAAGAGTTTTTACTGTAAACTATTTATTTTATGTAATTGTACATTGAAACACTCATTGGCGATATTTTTAATCAAATTATTAACCGAATAATGCTTTTAGATTTGACTCCTTAGTAAACGATGTGAGTTAAGTCAGGTAAAGTTATATCCTGGGCACATAGAAGCAACGTAAAATATGAAGACAACTTTATAAAACAGCGTCAACTATTTTTAACGCGTCACGTCTCGCCGCGGCTCAGGGACCGTGCCCATCTGCCTGTACGTCTAGTGTCACAACGACAGGGTGTAGAGCCGGGTGTCGGCAGTGCGCACCTCAACACGCTTGTCGATGTCGCCGTGCTGCAGCTGCACGAAGCGCGCCGAGATGGCCGCGATGTACGACTGCTGGTTCGAGAACGCCACGCGCCCGGCGCCCTGCAACACCAGACAATCTGACCACGGGTCATGACAGCGGCGTGTCCGAGCGCAGGGATCGTGGGCAACCACCACTCATAGGAGTCCTTCGAGTGGACTTGTGGATATGAACAGGCCGATGATGGTGATAACAGATAATAAAAGTAAGAAATGAAGTGTCGACTAACAGATGAACAGATGAACAGATGAGCAACGATTAAGTCATTATGCAAAAAGACCGAAATGATTAGGTCACGGGTGAAACTGTATCGGAAACTTGTTGGACTTTACACATTAAAGATGCTTAGCAATATCTCACTTGATACAGAAGAAAATCAATTGTTTTATAAAGGCTACAATGTAGAAGTCAAAGAAAGATTCAAACCAGTAATTGTCCCGGGTGTCCGTATGTACGTATCTGATGTGATCTTTTTATTATCGCATTGCTTCAAGTTGGTTCTCTTCCATAGAGGTTTTCAACGTAGAATAAAGGGCGTCAAATGTACTATTAGCGTCGATTAAATCCAAAAAGCCAAAAATCAATACACTTTTTAGGGCACGTGATATATTTGATGGTAAGTGTTCGTAAGCATCATCAGCCTATTGAATTGCACTGCTGGACATAAGCCTCCCCTAAGGGGCTATGTCCGTAATGTCACGCTAGGCATTCAGGATTGGGGATATCAGAGCACAGCTTCTCGCACCCCCTACACTGCTACCCATAGACGGCAAGAGCATTTACTTGTACCTAAACAGATGGCACCGTATCGCAAACTGCCAGCAACAATATTAGCAGACCTCCATCAGTTGGACCTATATGAATAAGAGTATCGTCCAAATACCTTGGGATACTTCAGCTCCGGGTCGGTGTCGATGCCCGCATAGCACACGCCGCCGTACAGCCGGTCCATGATCATCGCCAGCTCCACTAGAATCAGAGTTAACGAAACATCGTAAAACAAACTTCAAGAATTTAGTGAAAATCAAGAAAAAACGAGACTGTCTTAAATGATCGAGTAGAAGATGGTTCATGGGACACGGAAAATTATTCACTAGATAAGTCTTTTGTGTTATTGCGTTCACCCAGTTCTGCATTTATATTTACTAAAGGGTCGAAAAATCTCCTCGTAAAAAGTTCAGGAATACAACATGACAATACAACATGTTCAGCGGGTGTTGCTTCAAAAGCTTGTTTCCTTCTATGTACACTCACAAGCCTTGAGGGGGCGCGGCACGCCGCCCACGAAGACCGTCTTGCGCGGGTCGAGCGGCATGCTGGCGTCCAGCACGAAGTCGGCGTCCGTGAGCCGCCACGGCCGGATCTGCACGGGCTTGTCGCGGATGGTGGGCGACGACACGCACAGGTACAGCTTGTCGTCGTCCGTGATGCACGCCTCCATCAGCGCCGCCACCGAGCTCTCGTCCTGCGCCGCGACCACCGCGCCAACGTCAACGTTTGAGGATCGTTCGACCGATTGTTTAGAAAACGACTGACCAAAAACTGTACGACGCTATTCCATTGTACAGATTCGATATGGCTTCGAATAATGCACATGTATATAATCATTATTGATTACCAAACAATCTTATGAAAAATATTATTGTGAGAGGAGATTGCTTTGCTGAAGGTAACATTAAAAATTCAGATTTCACAAGTTACCTTTTGAGTTACGTTTGTAAGTTAGGTTTTGAGAATTACTAACGGATAAATACTAAAATACTCATATCGACCTTTCTATCGTTCCACTGTTGGAACATGGGTCTCCTCTCAGAATGAGAGGGTTAAGGCCATAGTCTGGGACGCTGGCCAAGTGCGGGTTGGCAGACTTCACACACCTTAGAGATTTTTTTTTTGACTCAAGGTGTGCAGGTTGCCTCACGATGTTTTCCTTCACAGAATAGCAAGTGATATTTAAACTCAAAACGCACATTTTTAGGAGGTTTGAACCCAGTCTCTCGGAGTGAGAGGTCGAATTTCAAACCACTAGGCTATAACTGCCTGTAAATTAATACTATTACATAACAATTACAAGAAGAAAGAGCTGTTTGACCGAGAATCACATATCTTTGGATTCTCCCATCGGATTGTCTCACCGCAGAATAGGATTCATTTATAATATATGATAAATGGTTATAATATGGAGTACGTTAAACGTACCGTCACGCCTCTAAAGCGTGGAGAGGTAGGCAGAGGACGGTATTAGACTTCCACGCTTAAACATTTACGTATACATCTACTGATCATAAAATACAAAATCATTATAAATAAAATACAAATCATTATAAAAGCATTATAGATGTTATGATAAAACTGAACTGTAGATAGTGAAATAGTCATGTCGCTATATTGCCAAAAACATCACTCAAGTATTGCACAATTATTATTTGCTAAACAGTTTTAATCATAAGATTAGTGGCAACAATTTAATATATCTATTATTGTCTTATTTTGGGCGTGCAATAAAATATATTATACTTTTTCTGTCATATCCTAAACTCTATCATAGCTTATTAATATAATCGACTGTTTATCGCTTTTGCTGTTAAATCAATTTGAACAGATTTTCAAACGTCCGTTTACAGCCAGTGAACGGACATTTTATATTGAAAAGTGATTGCTATAAAAATCTTTCTGTCACACATACACGTGTTCACGTCAGGTGCCTCACGGGGCTGATAGAGAGCACCAAGTGCTATCAGTCATTACTCTGTCACTTCCTTAGTATTTGTCCCTGCGTTGTAAGTATTGGTAACAATCTTATAGTAGGGGATCCCGCCATACAACGACCTTCACCGAACTGGTTAATGGATAAAACGTATTTTTTATCAAATTACTTATATCAATAAATATATTGTAAATGGGTTAGCTAAATTTCAGTCCAGTACATGATAAATTAACTGTTAAAAAAATATTTTTTTTTTGAACACTGCATCGGTTTGGTTAATGGATAAAGTCCATACCAATAGAAAGTATGAAGCCTATAGAATATGAACACGTTAGTTTGGTAATTTGTTTCCCGTCAGAACTCTTGGGTAGGCAGGTATAAACAGGTCATCAATATTAGTAATTTGCACCGAGCTGGTTAATGAATTGAAGTTAACTTAAAATAAAGATTGTTTCATTACAAACACGGTGGTGGTTACAAATAAGGTAGGTTGCGAAAACTCAGTCCAGAATTTCAGTTGTCGAGCTTTAAAAAGTGAAATATTGCAGCGAGCTAATACGTGTGACAGAGAGTTCCCAGCGAATCATCCCGTGCGATAGAAGAGGACATAGCATTGCAGCTGTGTGTAATTCGTCTATTGAACGAAAGATAGGGCACAGGCTATTTGTCGGTGTAGATGAAATAGATCATTGGAATGTTACATTCTTTCGGCCCAAGCGTGCTTTTTCAGGGGACGCAACTTTAATTATTTAGATGTGTACAATAAGTTAGTATAAGCTTAAGTTCTTGGAAAAAGGGGTGCAAAGAGTTTTCGCGCTGTATCTCGTAAACTAGCAACCGTATAGACAATTTTATAAAACATTGTTTATAGAAAATGTAAATCTCTGCAAGTTTATTTGTATCACTTTTTTTGTTAATATGGAAAATATAAAAGTTATAAACATAAGATAAATTCATGTTTATTAAAAAAAAATATTTTGAAAATCGGTATGGCGGGATCTTAGACCATTAGTGTAGTGTAAAATTCTTGATAATTGTAATATTTAAATGTACTATACTATCTTATATTATTTTATTTAATGATGGATTAGCTCTTATCCGAGGTTTTCCCGGACACGTCGATTCTAATCCAACGAGTCTTTATATTAATTCCTTTTATCTCTGTTTCTCTTTATATTGATTGCCTCGTTGTTCGTGTTGGTTGCAAGTGCAACTGTCGATGGAGAGGTTCCGGGTTCGCAACCTACTGAATTTTTTAACTTAGATTTTCTAGTAGTGGCTCGGGGCTTAGAAATATGCCCGAAATATGGCAATAGTCTAACCTATTCCATAGTGGGACGTAAACGTAACTGGTGAAACCTGGCAATATACTACATTCCTCTGCCAATGTATTACAACTTTATATTATTATTAGCAGCTTTATATTATTATTACATCTTTATATTATTGCCGGCAATGTATTACATCTTTATATTATTATCAGACACATATGAACATTTAACTGAAACACCGTCATATTAGTTTTTTTTTATTATGTGATAGGCTAGCGTTAGGCCATCGTGGTAGGGTTAATTAATCATCGCCCGGTACTCGTTGACCATTAACAGCTGGTAAGGTCTTTCCTCAGCCAACTAAAGGGGGAGGCCTTTAGCATATGGACTTGACACCATCAATAGTGGAGTTTCTATTTATATTAAAATGAAAGTTTTTCAGTAAAGGCAAAAATATATATTCTTGCAAAACACTAGAACTAGTCGTGTATATTGGAAGTTTATCATCATAAATATTATTTGTCCCTTAGATTGAACAAAGTCCATAATGATGCCCAATTTCAAAGTTCTTTATTAACGTAGTGCAATAATTAACACTGCAGGCAAAACCAACACCTTTAAGGAAAATCCATAATTGATAACACTTAAAAGCATTTGCTGTTAATCTCAAAATTATACTATTAAATATTTGTACTAGCATATCTAAATCTAGACATCAAATTCCTCAGCTAATCCGTTAGACATTGAACCGATAAAAAAGTTATTTAATAATCGTTCCGTATGCATGTCCTAAGTAGGTAAATACGGCATATATAATTATGACACAAACGGTTTGCTATCTCCATATTGAAATAATTTTGACATGTTTTTGTAATTATTTAAATTATTGATACGGATACTTAAAATACCACGTTTAAACAGTTCCGTTTACGTCCAACAAAATAGGGGGTGAGCCTGTTGCCATACATCAGACTAAAATACAATTTGCCATTTATTGTATAATACTCAACAAAGGTTAAGCCACGATTACAATCAAAAAATAATCCTTGTTATGATGGGTTACCCATTTGTAATTAACGTTAAAACAAATAAACAAGACGAACAAATTTTTATTTTTTGTAGAGAGTATTTCGTTACAGAAATATCTTAATTTTTCCGCCAAAAAGTGGATTTTTGGGCAAGTTTCGATAGCATGGACTTACGTCTTCGTAAAATATCCATCTACCTTGACCTTATTTTATATCTAACATTTCTTCATTCTGCGATTCCAGAGACTGTATCCTGGCGGGTTCAATCTCCGAATTGACTCGAAAAGGAGTCAAAAACGAATGCTACTCTGCAGCATTCGTATAAGTAACGAACCATAAATGTAGTTGAAGTGAATTAAAGCTGGACTGTAGTTGAAGAGCGTGAACTAGAACGAATTATGAATACGTTTAATGAATTATGAATTACGTCCGGAATTTATAATATATATGTCGCGCACAAAGTGGCATTCAGGAGCTAGTGAACGAAATCGTTAATCGCTAATTCTTGGTACCTGATATAAAAAATAATTTTAAACAAGTCATTCGCATTTATTATATAATCACGTGCTAAAATATTTTTTCTTCCTAAGTATCCGTTTCGATAAGGTATTTTTCTATTAAACCGTTGATCTGAAATTCATGATGCATACCGAATGCCTCCATACAAGAAAAAGGCACATGTCGAAAATTCAAGTGTGCATCATACATTCTTTATATCACTACCAATGAGAGAGATTTAAAATACATTATATCATGTGAATCGATTCCCATGTAGTTCAAACCCCAAGGATTCATCTCTCTTTGAAAATGTGAATGTAAAATTAAATTTGGATAAAGACGTCTGCGATAAAAACATGTAGCAGATAACGAAAACTTTCTACATTTTATAGTGACCGGTAAAAAAGTTTTAAGAAGCAAAAACCCCATGCAGTTTTCAACCTCTAATAATAAATTTAAAGAAATGCCCGAGGAACCCCATAATAGAACTGTAGTACATCCGGTTACTGTAACCTTAAGATAGATAACAATTAAAATATATAAATGATAGATCGACTAGACACTGTTACTGTACATTATTTCAAGCCTCACAATGAAACTCCTAATTCTTCTGACTGTAGCTCAGTTGTCGGTAGGGGCACCCCGGCATGAACCGATTACGCTCTTCTATCACGACAACATTGGTATTCCTCAAGCGAACTGGATCAAAAAAGCCGAAGAGGCACAAGACTTTGATGGTGCTAGGATTATAGGGGGTTCCCAAGCTGCAGTTGGAGCTCATCCTCACATGGTAAGCAATTATTTTAATCAATTCTTTTGTAAAAGTAACATGCATTTGAGATAAAGACAGAAATCATGAATAGCCTTTGAATCTCGCAATTACTCATCTACTAAATATCATAGAATATCACCCATTCCATGTGACACAAAATCATACGATATTTCAAGCCGAGGACAGGGCGCAATGGCGCTCTTTGAGAAAGG
>DWEJ01001439.1:0-13044 GCA_018245835.1 Mysoria sejanus stolli | reverse complement strand
ATCAGCCAGTATTTGACCTATATGTTTTCAATCACACAAATGACTTTAACACTGCAACTAGTCCGGTCTAATTCCGCCACTTCAATTCAGATTTGAAATTGTACTTGAAAATATTTCGTTGAATTCACATCCAATTTAGACAATGAAAAACTCATCGCTTTGGAGAGGCTGACGTAAACACGGAACGCGTCAGGGTATAACAGATCAAATTGTATTTGAATTAGATTCTGCGATAATCCAATCTAACTTAAGTTTTACCGTTATGTATATTATATTGTACTAGCTGTGTCCGCGACATTGTCTGAGTGGAATTATAAAATTCTTCAATGAAGGTAGCCTAAGTTTCTTCTTATTACATCAGCTATCTGCCAGTAAAAGTACCTTCAAAAACGGTCCAGTCTTTCAGACAGATTAACACAAAAATTTAAAAAAATGATATTTTGGTATAGGTATCAATATGTACCGTGTCTGTATACATGTAGACACAGTACAGGTATTTAGTAAAAACGATGATTTTAATATTTACAGACAGATACTCCAATTTTTTTTATCTGATGACTGTTCTTCATAGGCTCTGAGAATGTTATCTGATTATTATTTCAACATTTTTGAGTGAATGGTGGAAAAGGCAGCAACTATATCGAAGTAACCAAAAAATGAGGCTCGAAAAGGAAAATCCGAAGCCAAGGGGATAGAGCTCCTCAGGGATTACAGAAAACATTCTATACAAACGTTAGATTGTCCTAGATTTCATCCGCAGCAAATTAATTTAATATACAAGGATCTGACTGGACCTTCTTGCCTATAACGAATCTAAAGCACCTCCATAAATCCGCCATAGACATACCCGCCCATAGATAAGGCGGCAAAACAGAGATAACAGTTGCCCGATTGATCGTCAATAAGTACCGATTCATTCATCTACTAACGCTAAAGAAAACAAACCGTCAATAGAAAATAAATTTTATGTATACCGTCATAAAGTTGATTTTTAAATGGCATTAGTTGAAAAGGGTAGACTTAAGCCGCGGTTCCATGAAATTAAGTTTATTCTGGGAATTCAGTTGTTTATCCCCGATGTCTCAATTTTAGATACTTGCTTAAGTTTACCAACATTCCGTTCGTTGGAAATGCCGGGAGCAAATGAAATACTGAACAAATATTCGTTTTTGGTTGGGATATGATTAATAGCTATGCCTCGCTTATTACAAGTTTTTAGTTTGTTTATAATTAATATTCGAAATATAACTGCCCAAATCTACACATATTTTAAAACTTTGTAAGATACCTTATAGATAATCGTTCAAATGTTCACCTTAATCGGCGTTTTCACACTCACAATTTCTATATCTACATCTACCTACCTCTTGTTTAATTTCGATCACCACATATAGTAAATGATTCCGGTAACGCAACAGGCAGCAGACTTCCCACAAGTACATTCCTACGTTTCGCTGGCTACGTTCACGTCCCACCTCGGAAAAGGGTGAGTGAGCTTGTTGCTATTCACCAGGTACAAATACAGAACAGCCACTTTTAGAACTTCTAAGTCAAAACATCCAATAGTATCCAACTCGGATATCGAACCCTGGACCACGAATCGACCAACAAGGCAATCAAATCATAAATTCAGAAATTAAAATAAAAGACATTAAATATTTTTCTTACAACAGAAGTACCAGTTAATGTATATGAATAAAATTAATGTTAATCTCGTGTCGTATGTTCAAGATTGCGATTATCCACCGACAAAAGCTCCGCGCCGCCTGCTCCGCTGAAACCACGCTTAATTCCGAAGGAAGCACATAATTTGTGACCGCTATCGACACGTAGATAAAACCATTCGATTCGGCGCGACTTTAATTTCTTTCCCGACGATAAATGCTTGAACACACGTCCCGCTCTTATCGAGCACGCGAGAGGAGGACAGAGTTTCTTTGTCTCGAAGAAGCTGGAAGAGAAAAAGTACAGAGGTAAAGCAATAAGTTGCTTTCAGGTCAATTGTCAATTGTGTTGCTTCTCCGTCTTGTCGCCTGAGGAGACCATTCACCTCAAGTATACCTGCATATTATTAACCTCTACATCAGATTTTATTACAGGTTATTGAAGACAACTTTTAATCTTCTCTTTGGAAAACTGCCATTTGGAATATAAATCCAAAAAAATAGTAACAAATAATATAGGTAATCAGTAATTTTAACTCATACGCAAAGGATATATAGATACAATTTCATGTTCTTATGAATCGAATTGTACCTATTGCCAAGGATAAGTGGAACCAGAAATGCACAATCAATTCTGTAATAATTATAATTTCCGTTGAAATCCAATGCTAAATCGAGATCATGCATAGGACATAACGAAGTGGATAACAAAGAGCTTCTGAGAATTGAATCTCGGACGGAGGTATTCTGTGGCGCCGCCAATTTGAGGAACTGGGGTGACGCAATAAAGTACATAGATATTGAACGTTATATTTACCAACACAATGTCGATACACAACAATAATCACATACGTTAAACAAGGATATTTTAATGTGATTCAATTTCTAAATTTTTTCTATTCATCTATTTCTGAGTACTTATATATGTTTTTACTAGTATATCTTGTACTTTTCATCAACAAACGTAAACGTAACGTATTTCCATAGTAAATGTAACTGGCGAAACGTGGGTGTGTACTCGACTCTTCTATCTACTTCTTCGGGGATTACAGGCGTTATGTACCGTTTTGTTTCATCTACTATGTATTTAATCCTACCTATTTAAATGTATATACTTATGTACCCATTCATACTTAACTAACATATTGTGTTTATTCTTAATGTATATTCAACCTCTTCATATTTTCAGCAATACTCATATTTTCATTATCAAGTAGTATACGTATTGGAAATAAAATCCAAATATCTTAGTCCAATCAATAAACTCAGTTAAATTAATTGAATCAATTGTAAGTAAATTTACCATTCGCTCAATCGAATAATACCGGTACACATCAATAGACCGGCTACCAAATTCAATAAGGGTTAACATCATTCATGAGGCAATATTTGATCTAGGTATCTGCTAGGAGTGAGGCTCCACACAGCCGACGCGCTTCCCGATGCCTGCGTTACCAGGATATATCGGTACACACACAAAGGCAGGTAACCACAACGCTCCTTTGTCCATGTTAGCTTTTGTTAGCCGAATACCTAAATCGAACCTGAAGCTAAGTCTTATACATAAAAGAGAAGAATCGTAATACTAAATAAAATTTTATACAATAAAAACAATATGTCACTTCACAATACTACGAATAAAACCGATGTAGGATCCTGCCGGCGAATAGCGATAAATCTGTGATAGTTCCGAATAAAAAAAAATTCAAAAATGTTAACGGACACTGTACGCATTCCTTTAAAAATATTGATTTTTCAAGTCATAATTTCACTTCATAACACTATCGTTTTGTAACGCTATTCGTGGTTATTTTATTTAAACATCCTACATAACATAACACATATTTTCTAGTCTCTATTGAATGAAAATCTACTGCGAATAACACATATCAATTTGGACGTACCCACACGCCCGATGTTATTAAAGTCACATCGTATTACTCGGCAAGATGTCTCCACGAGCGCGCCTTCAATCCTGTAAGATGCAGATGTTACTGCATTAGAATTTAGTGTTTCTGCAAGGCACCAGAAACATTTCTGACACCATAAATCTAAACACCTAAGTCTGGGGTATTAGTTCACATTGTCTTGTTCACGACGCTACACTATACAGCTAAAACTGTCGTAACCACTCGCAGTAATGTCAAATGAAACTGAGCTTTATATTTCTATCAATAAATTACACATTGCTTCAACATGATATACTTTGGTGTGGTTACATCAACTACACTAATGAATTTGGAATAGATTTGTCTAGAGTGTGTCAACTTCAAACGGTCCGAAAATAATTTAAATTGAGATCCAGTCTTTAATTAAGTGAAGTGCAATATAATGTTCGAATATTAAGCTGTTTTGTATTTAGTGGCAGGTTCCTTTGTATTACACATTCGCGTTGAGCCGTTCACACACTTGAGACAATTTACATTTCATTATTTTTCCGATATTGTACTGGACACTCGATACGGTCAAAATCCCCACATGATTAAGAAAAGTGCTCCAGTCCGGTGCCAAACTCGGGCACCGCGAAGCGACGGTCGAATCTTATTAAAACGAGCGTGTGCACGAAAATGATAAGCGATACATTTCTAAAAAGGCGTAAGTCATCGACAAACGTATTTTTTTATTTACCTATAAACTTGTGTTTGACTGCTGATGGAAAGAGATCCAACCTAGGATATAGCTTGCCGAGAAAGTGCCTATGTACTTTTATTTTGAATAATTCCAGTTTGTACGAATCGGGAAAAATAGAATTATACTCTTTCGCGGTTTGTAACCGAAACGATTTAGCAAACTCACAGGTACGCTTTTCGTACTGTTTACAATCACTAGAAATCGGTCTTAATAAAAACTTAAAATATAACACAATTACTGACGGCCTAATACCTGTTATTGCGTTCCTCTAAACATAGCTAAGCCACTTACAATACAATATAATTTCATCGTCAGCCTAAGCTGGACGTAGGTCTTCCCTGAACCATTATACAATCTGGTCACGGCAATGATTCCGTACCATTGAGCAAATCTTTATGTATACATTTAATTACAGTCTATGCATACCAAAAAACACAAAGAACTGAAACAACTAAGAAATCAAAATTGCAGGTCGCACATATATACCGCCTTTAATTATAAATTTAGAACCAGCATAATAGTAAAATTCATTTAAAGAACTCAATAGACTGCACGACGACTATAAATTTCACTTATTGTTGTATTCATAAATAAAAAACAAACAGCAAAATGGATAAAATAAAAGCTTCTTAAATGACGTAACAGATGGCGTGGACTTGACGTTGTTATTGGCCCGCGTACTTTTCCCTCAGTACATGTTCTAGTTTCCCTTGTATTGATATCAGTCTACGTAATCTTAATTATGTTAATTCGGGATGTAAACCAACCTTATAATACAATTTAATCACACATAAATTTATTTGTGTTACTTAATTAGGTATGTAGAACTTCGGTAACAAGTGGAAGACAACTACGTCATAATCGAATTTGACGAACTGTTGATGATCGGCTTGATGTAGTTAATAATGCAATTCCCTTACGTGACGTAATGAAAACATATGTGATGATGATGACGATGATATTCCATAGATACCTGTTAATAAACCTTTGAACTATGACATTGGACACGTACAAATAATATAAAGTGCGTCAAACACTTGACATAAATAATACCAAAAAATGTTGTTGTCTCTGTACAACACATTAACTAGGTGAAAAAATTCGTTAAACCTTTACGAACGATTTTTGGACGACCATAAAGACTAGACGACGGTTAGACCATAAAGCTTTTAGCTTATGGGTTGGTTAATACGAGTACATTAAATAGTTATAAAACTCAGTGATATTATTTAGGTAATTCTAGTATTATTTCATATCAAAAAATTAACGGTTAGACCATAAAACCTTAAAAGTCTTAAACCTTAAAAAGAACAAATTCCTCGTGTGAGGCACCCAACTCGTCGAAACCAAGCCTATGCGAAGCAGCCCCACGTCAGACATTCAACGAAATTATCCACTTTTGCTTCTTATTTCACTTGTGTCATATTTAACTTGCTACACGTGAGTTTTGTGCTATGTAGTAAAAAATCCCAAAGTCACATTAATTTTACATACCTTCATTAACTGTAATTTTTACTCTTAATTGTGATAGTTACGCTATCTACATACATCGAAATTACATAACCGTCACTAGTTACATCACGGTGTTCATTACCATGGAAAAATAAAATCATACATTCCTACACATACATAGGTACACGTGCTCCCACAAGTATGGCCGCGATATGTATAACCTGAAAACATTTCAAATAAATCCTAATGGATGTGTTCGGGATATGCAAATCACGTTAATTCATTATCCCGAACCAGATCCGTACATAGATTGGAGCAGCAATTTATTTATGTTTCGCAGCGACTCAGCCGCGTTACTAGATGCAAAATTGAAGAATATCACAGCTCGTCACTCGAATACACCTGTTACAACTACGAATATCGCACCGCTCGTAGCCACAAGTGAAATGGTATATTTAAAATGTTAATTACAAAATGAGGACATCACAAACGGCTCTCTCATTTAAAACTTTTCGTACCGTTTACTATACATAGTTACCGGACGATATACTTTCATAGAATCTTGAACTCGAAGTCTGGATGCATGCCCTGTGCATGGCAATAAACTCATTACCTGTACCTATTATCATAGTGGGACGTAAATGTAAATGATGAAAGGTCTCCTCAAGGATTACAGGAGTGATATAAATTTTTCATTATAATTCTATGATATATTTAAACGAGAAATATTTGTCTATTAATATATAACATGTATTTAGTTTCTTTTTTTTATTTTAATCGTCGAATTCGGGATAAAACTCCCTAGAGCTGCCTCTTTGAAAATGTCCCGGGAAACGTATGAAAAGATTTTAATCTTCTCCGCGTCTCGTTATCAGCAGACTGTAATAGAGTGGTTAGGAAGTGTGCAGCTGCCTCGAGGGCACAACGACCTGTGCTAATGATAATGTCACTTATACACTATATTATATGACGTCGTTAGACCTACGTACGCTTAGATAATGTTGATAACATGCGAACAAATAAGATGCAGAATGCTGTCTGATACTGATTGTACTCAGCCAACCAACAGTGTGCCAGAGAATGGCCTTAAATCTATTTTACAACAGACAAGCCCTTTATCGAACAGTTGAAGGACTGATGATGATCACGATGGGAACGAATAATAATACTTACTACTTACATTTAATTCTAACAAGATCGGGTGAGTGAATGATAAAAATTTATTTTATATAGCGTCATATTTATCATCACTTTTTCTCTCATCATCATCAGTGTAAGTCCACTGCTGGACACGGGTCATCCTCAAAGGGTTTTGGCATATTATTCCCACGGTGGGCATGCATGTTAGGGATCGCAGAGCACATCATCTCGCACTGCCCACGCTGCTGTCCACAGGCGGTTAGGGCCTTTTTTCTCTATTCCACCTTAACTAAAGACAATCCCGCAGGTGGGGAAGTAGCATAAGCGACGTTGTTAATGTGGATGTACCCTGTGTCCGCACCGTTGCACTTGTTATGCCAATTATTTTATATACGAACACTTCGTCTTTCGTCCCTATCGGTCGTATCACGAATGGACTAAAAGTCTATCCCGACCTTTTTATCATTCCACTGTTGGAACATGGATCTCCTCCCAGAAAAAGAGGGTGAGGCCATAGTCTGCCACGCTGGCCAAATGCAGGCGTCCAGACTTCATACACGTTTTTTTTAGAACTCTTAGGTGTGCAAGTTTCCTCGCGATGTTTTCATCCACCGTTATAGCAAATGATATTTAAACTTAAAACGCATATCTTGTCTTTTCAAAATCGCGCACCTCCTTAGGCTCGTGCTAGGATTTGAACCCAGCCCGGGTTCCATACATCCCTTGTAGAATTATTTTACGGTTCGTCGTAAAACAAGTACTTTAAACAAGTTCCCCCAATTACCACGCTTAAACTGTCTCCATACAAAATACCAACGATTACGATTGACCTATTTTAATGTGAAAACGTCGCAGACTTCCTTTCACATTTATATAAATCTGTAATTGATTAACAAATAAGTAAAAGATATTACTTTAATTTCATTTAATTACCCTCGGAGGCCATAACGAAAATAATTGCTAAGTTACAGCAACTTTATTAATGTCAAACACATTAAAACGTGACCGTTTTCATTAAAAACGCGACGCCAAATTAATTATAATATCATCAACCATTTTCGTTTAAATGAAGTTTTCAACTACCTAAGTTATATAATAAAACTTTACAGTTAAGAAATTTCTGAGGCAATCTCGCTATATTATCAGAGCTGTTGTGTTAAGTACGTGTCTCACAGTACACGATAAGCGTGAACACACATTCGCGCAAGACACAACAAAAAAACAGATTTTTCTAATTTAGATTTTCTAATATTGGCTCAGCTAAGGGATAGGGTCATCACCTATTCCATATTGGGACGAAACCATAACCGATGAAACAGGAGCGTGGAGAAACTATACTCCACGGACTACTTCTTCGGGAATTACAGGCGTGATGTTACGTGTTACGTTATTGTAGCACTATTTATTTGGCCCTAGAAAAACGTTACAAATTTAATCTATATGATCAAATCCAACCAGATTCATCAAGATAAGTGGCCCTAGATAATATTTCACATTGTTAGGTGCATCTTACTTCGTCCGGTAAGAAGTGACTTCTTAATGTCCAAGTCAGACAAAAAAGTATAAAGGCCGATATTTTATATTAAAAGAAAAGGGTTATCTTGGGCAACGCTGAAATGCAATACTAAGAGGAAATGGAAACAAAATATTTGGTTCAATAATACGTAGCTTTCATTTCACGTAATACATCAGAAGACCCACGCTGTAAACAACCTTTACTACGCAATAAATTTGACCATAAACGAGCTGCCTGCATGAAAGTAATGATAATATTAATATACATTCCATTTCAACGATCTTTTTTCATCACCATCGTCATCATCATCATCAGTCCGATTCCAATAACATCTGAAATTAGGCTTCTCCAACAGCACGATGTACAGTTTTTATGTCCAACCACTGCCAGCCACGACCTCTACCATATCACAGAAGCCACGTTACGCAACGTTAAACCTTATCGAAAAGTTTAAGGTAGATATAAATGCCCCCAACAAATCAAAGTAACTACTATCTTTATAAATCGACACAAGAGCAAAGTATTTTACGCCTCTGACATTCAACGGAGAGACTCATGCAAGGCTCAACACACAGTAAATTTATACACATAAGACAGTGGTATCGCTAATCTTGCGCGTTCAGACTCAACCCCAACCCTGGTATAAGTTGTTTCATGATAATTCGGCCATGCCATGATGTTAGCGGGGCGGTAGGAATTTTTAATCGCATCCCCTATGCAGACATTTCCTTTTTATTTGACTACATAATGTCCACGACTTTGCGGTTAACTTCCGTGTCCAACAGAATTTAATAAGTAAACAGATATTCAAATGTACACTTTATATATACAATGTTTTCTGGTCTGAGTCCCTATAATTTTTTTTTACATCAAAATAAAAAGAACAATGTTGCAGCATGATCCCTGTGAGCTATAGCTTATAGTACTTTCATATTTTGGTGAATTATAAAACAATGAGCACTATAATAATATAGCATTACATTATGTCCGGGTTCCCCGAAGAGGTAAGCAGAGGAGTAGAGTAAAAATCCAACGAAGCTCGACCCAGGATCTGAACGCAGGACCTCTTGATCGGCAACCGCGCTTGCAACCAACACGAACAATGACGATGTCACTATAATTTAAAAAAAGCTTATTTAAATTTCAAGAAGAAACCTTTTAAAAATTTTACGACAGTTGTTTGTTTTAAACCTACTAATTAATTTCTTCTAAAATGTTAGACGAGAGTGTTCCTCGCGCTACGCGTTCCCGCAGAGCAAGCCTCGCGGCAACTTCTCCCCTTCAGTTGTCAGCGGCGGCTCAGAAGTTTCCTTTTATATGCGCGTCACGTAGATTGTTACTTCGCTTCCTGCCAAAGTCTTCCGAAAGGAAAAAATCTTGGTATGTTCTTACAACACGCGTCTATCTAAAAACATGGTCAATATTATATTACAAATTCAATCGGACGCCTCCGCTTTGCGCTCTTTTTCATAACTCGATACTGCTTCGATATTTCTCTTCTTGTCACTTTCATTTTATTTTTAAAGCAAAAACGAAACCTAGCTCCAAGTCAGTGCACCCTTATTAAGGAATTTTTATCCAATTTCAATAAAACTGTAACATGCAACATAAATCAGAGGAATATTGTAGTAAGTACAGCCCACTGGTGTTCCAATACATGATAACTCTTGCTAACTTTGGAAGGCCAGCAGATCATCTATTCTAGTAAGTAAAATTCAGCTTCCAAATGTCCACGTGGTATTTCATCATCATCGTCATCAGCAGCATACTGCAGTCCATTGCTATTCGATCTGGAGATCGTAAAACACAGCCTCTCGCACCACCTACACTGCTACCCAAAGATAACCTGAACATTTATCTGTGCCTAGGCAGACCATTGCCTCTTAGGACACCCTATACACGGCAGTAAGGCACGAGATCGGAACGAGCAATGTACGTATTCTTACTGCGCCCTGACACGGAAACCTATTAATAACCTTATTAATTTTTTATCGTTTTCGTCACCATTAAGACAACCCCTGACCTTTTCCCGTAAGTAGCTTAGAGTCACGTCGCCTCCATCAACAACCCTCAGCTGTCGACATCGATTGCGAGTTTCCCCGATACATGCGCATCACGTACATTGATGCGCCATCCTTTATATCATACGCATACATATTAAGGGGGAGTTCTCTTATTTTGTTTGGTTTGGTCTGAACACGTCGGATAGAAATGCGACCTTGACCTCTATCATACATTTATCACGGGTTGTTACGATATTTAATACTAAATGTAAAAGCAAGGTTTATTAAATTTAAAGTAAGATAAGCTTAAAAACATATTATGAAGCAATCATTATATTAATAAGTCTATGATTGGTAATGTGTTAGAGTCAAAGATCTCTGTGGAAGAGTTGCCTTTGGAAACAACACCTGGTTAGGTTTTCCTGTTACGAAGACGAACTCCTTCTATTTTTTTGTGTTTGATTTACCGTGCCCTATAACAACACGAGGATTTCTCATCTGGTTCTCAACAGTAGCAACGTATTAATGCCCAATTCCTGAATCTAGTTAAGTTTTATATGAGATTTAGGAGAATAGTGTTGTTTGCAGGCGTGACTGCTGGATAGGGAGGTCTAAGGTTCAATTTCCGGGTTGGAAAATGTTTGATTTTTCCAATTCAGAGTTTCGGCTCGGATTGGCTCAGATTCTGAATATATGCCCAGTGTATGGCAATAGGCTCACCACCTATTCCACAATGGGACGTACCTCTGCCTACCTCTTCAAGGATTACAATTGTGAAGTTACGTTACGTTTTTTAAGTTACATTATGAAGAGGATCATGAAGGTAAAAGACCCACGTCAGGTCTCTAAGAATAGAGATGTTCGGCGCTCGGCTGACGATATGATACCAATATATGCTAAGATTGGTAGTATATGTCAGTGAGCTACACTAACCAACGAACATCAGGTGCATGCAACCTGTTCGCTACTTTATACAAACATCAACCCGTAAGCAATATCAACACCCAGTTAATATTGCTTCCAAGCGAATTATACAATGTTTAATAAACATCCCATGATTTATGAATTCGGTTAATAAAATAGCATGTTGCATGACCCAGAAACCCGAGTCCATAAAATCCGAGTTGAAAAACGCTGGGCGGTAGTGATAATGTCGCGAACAGTTTTAATTATTTCTCGCCGTCCATTACGCGGCGTCACTCCCCCTGGTCTACTTTGTACAATAAGTTTAAACATATTAATAACTCATACATGCAAAAGTAGCACCATGTCCAAGGAAACATCCTTAGCTAACATTAAAAATACTATCAACTGGATTGCTATTGTCTTGTATGAGTGCATAAGAAAGTTAAGTTAATGAAAATCCTGTTGAACCATTGAACCATTGAAAAGGTTCTGGGCTCAACCGCCAAGTACTATAGTATTTGGCAGTTGATTTTTCTTACAGTAATTTCTATTTCAAATTTATAGTAAGAGCTCATAGTCTAGATTTGAACCCGGTTTATGGCAATAGACTCCCCACCTATTCCACGATGGCACGTAAAAGTAACATGAAACGTAGGAATGTACAATATTTCTCTGTCTATGGCTTTGGGGATTATAGGCGTGATTTTACGGTGTAATAACGGTTTTGGAATGTCATATGGATCTTACAAAGCAGTAGCAGTATCTATACCGTTTGTTCAAATGTTGACTTGCAATTCAATTTTTGAAGATGCTTTGCTGGAATTAAATGAATTTCCGATGCTTCGATGTCTCGAATATACTTCTTAATGTCTTACTACAGAACAAAGACAATCAATATCAACAAGCCCTTGTACTGTACCATGCGTTTCATCTTTCAACGGTACGAAATAATTTGAATCTATATTTATAGAAACAATTTTTAAAGTAATGGAATACGCCGTCCAAGGTTACGAAATAACTTGTATTTCGTTATTTCTTATTATCTGTCCTACCCACACCAAATATCTATTATTATTACATTGACTCCAAGGGTGGCCTTTCGGAATTCTATTCGCGCAAATGCCATTTTCACAAATGCCAATTAACTGGTTGCCGTTGCCAACCCATAGATATATATTAATATTAGATATGTCAACCTATTTCGAAAATATTAAATCTGCTTATCATTTGACAAATGGCAATTCCGCTACCGCTACCACCGATAACCAATAACATTTTAATATGAAATAAGTGTTCTTAGTATGAGATTTATTAATTATTTCAAAGGAGACAAGGTGATTGAAAATATTTTCGAAAATTTTCGAAAACTGCGAATGAATTAGCGGTATATTACAAAACATCCCTATATGACAATAAAAGAAGACGTTACTTTCAGATATACTACTTCACATCAAACATTGCTGTTTACCAGTTAAACAAGTGATGTAGTTTTCACGGGCCGAAGGCATCCAGAATGTTCTATTTAAAAAAACGTAACTACACGCCTGTAATCCCCGAAGAGGTAGACAGAGGAATGCAGAATATTCGCACGTTTTACTGGTTACGTTTACGTCCCACTATGGAATAGGTGAGCCTATTGCCGTGCATCGGGCACGTATCCAGACTCCGAACCACTACTAGAATTTTAATTTAGATTTTCTAGAAAATTTCTAAATTAGAAAAATTCTTTTGT
>DWEJ01001438.1:0-13049 GCA_018245835.1 Mysoria sejanus stolli | reverse complement strand
AAACATATAGGCTACTTTTCATCCTAGAATTCCGACGAGGTCGGTATTAACGCAGGGAAAACTTTGTGACACACTGATTTCTATGTGGGCACAGCTAGTGAATAATAAGGGGACCAACAATATGTTAGCACTCAGTTATGGACGGGTCATTTTTAAAATCTTATCAGAGCAATTCCGGAAATTATGCCGCTACATTATTTCATGAGTACACAATTATTCGCCTTACATTGTTATGTACGATATGTGTAACGAATTTGTTATTATTTCAGTGATTATTATGGCCAGCGTTCTTAACGCAACAAACATTATATAATGTCGTAACCGTACTTTTGAAGGAAAAAATTTTGCGAACAGTTGGTGTTAATCGTCACATTTACATCTGACACTAAACAATACCGCCTTGTTTGCATTCCTGCCTATAATTACATATTGCTCATGGGCATTTGTAATGACGGAGTCAAGTGTAATTTTTAAATTATTTTGTATTTAATATACAGGTGTTGTATTGGAAATTCATTCAATATCTACTAGGTATTTAAGATTATTAAAAAGTTGCGTCTATGTTGCGGAGCAGTTCTTTCTAATCTTATTTTCAAAGGTATATGAAATATTGAGCTTGCTAAATGCATTTACTGTGATTAGTTCTTGCGTCAGTTTGGAGGATTTTCTTGTTTAGTACAAAAATCACAAATAGTTCAACAGTTACAACTGCTGACAAGAGAAGTGAACCGAAATATGGTGTATTTTTGTATTTAAAATACCGATAGTGTGTGATATAGTTTGTCTCGTTTTAATGCATGGGACGTATATGGCGTTATCTTGTTCAAATGGTCGCAGCCAGGCGCACCGCGGCGGTTGCCCCGCGAACCGCGGACGCGAGCTAGCGGGCGTTCGTGGGACATTCCATCGGAGTTGACGTCGCAGATCGGTCGCGTATAGGTCTCAATTATTATCACGTGTCGAGCCGCAATTTCAGTAAACTTTTATGGTGACCCAATTGTGGTTCTTACGTTTTGTGTGTTTTCGAAACGCGCGCGAAAAGTGCCCCTCCCATTGTCATGATGTGATACTGGAATAATTTGTATTTGCTTCAATTTATTATTTAAACGCATATGGTTTAACTCGAAATGACTCAGTGGTTCCAAGTTTAAAGTGTTTACACGTTGTGTGAATGAGATTGGAATGTCGATGTTTGAGCACCGTTAAATCAGTTTTGAGAGCTTAAAATAGCACATCTATTAAGAATACCTATAGAAGAATACAGAATTCAGTAACATGTAATGTATGGAAAGTACATTAGAAGATATCTGTAATCTGAAGTTCAATACCGTTAATATATCCAGGCACAATGATTCGACGTCGGAGTCATTGTCATCGATTAGTTATCGTGATTGGGACTCTAATGACATATACGGCTGCAGAGACATATGATAGCACAACGCCAACAGGTTTGAAAAATATTAAATTTTCATCTGATACTATTATACAGTTCGGCTATTACGTTTACTAACGTAAATATCAAACTCTTAAATTAATTAAAAATTTTAATTTTATTTTTTGCATATCGGATTTATTAATTCTTGCTGCATCTTGTTCATTTTTCGTAACTTAGCTGAAAAGTCATTTCAAACTGATTTTTAAAAACATTAGCACCGTTGGTACCATTTAAAATTGTTATCTTTGCTTTGTTGGGGTTTCTGATTAGGTAGTTTTCTACCTCATGTTTCATATATATCACAGAAACTATGTAAGCTGTAGCCCCTATATTTTAATATTTACTTATTTAAAATTTATTTTATGTTTATTCTTTTAAGTAGCGTGTGCAATCAGGTTAGTTTGAAATGGCTTTGGGCTATCTTATAAGTATAATAACATCTAATACTAATTCGAGAAAAACGAGCTGCTTTAACGGTTTTTTTATTTGTAGCACATTTATTTTGAGTACAAACGCCAGTTTAATCCTTTTCTCTTCGTTTCTGCTACAATAGTGTTTATCATTATTGTACAAATAATGCTTGTAGTGTCCAAAAGTTTGGCATAATTAATGGTTTAACGTTTGAGGGCTAGCTTTAGCAATCAAGGAAAGCGGTTATATTGGTTGCTTTGTGAGTATGTGTGCTGTGTAAAATATATTTCTGATTGTGGTAACATTTGCACAATTATGGCAATAACTTGAATGTGAAATAAAAATAACTAAAATGGAAACCATTTACTACCCACTACTACCTACTGCTACCGAATCAACACGAATAATATTTTTTCTACCTTGTTTGTTTGTCTACCTTGTAAACTGAATTACATTTGCAAGTAAAATAAACACAGTTTTACACTTTCACTAGAACTCATGGGGATTGTTATCTGTACTTGTTAAGCTATGGAGGCGTTTAGTTAAAAAAAACTCGCCAAGACTAAAGTTTCTTTATGCGTCCATATATACAATGAAATGTTTGTAATAACTAAACAACTAACGCGGGGGCGGGTGCTTCTACACGTACAATTGCTACACAAACGCTATTGTATAATAAAAGTGAGAGTTTTATTAGTAGCTGCAACGTAACATCACGCCAGTTACCCCTGAAGAGGTAGACAGAGGAGTGTAGTATATACCAAGTTTCACCAGTTACGTTTACATTCCATTATGGAATAGGTCCAGACACCGAGCCACTACTAGAATCTAACTTAGAAAAATTATATATTACCCGACCTGGAAATTGAACCCAGGATCTCCCAATCGGCAGTCGCTTTCGAAACCAACACGACCACGAGGTTATTAGGAGCGACATAGTTAATTTTAGTAATGACTAAATGAATGTATTTCCTCATTTAATGAATACCAATTTTAATATATAAGTAGGTACCTACAATATTTAATAAGTAGGTTAAACAGTTTATTTTGTAAATTGACAAGAAAATGTTATGTAATATTCGGTTGGGTTTAAAATCGGGGTAATTTTCTTGTTAATGGAAATATTTGTTTAATACGTGTTGAGGCAAAACAGAGCGAAGATGATGCGTTTGCTTCCTAGAATTCGTGCGCAGATCTGCGAGATGAAGTCCATATAATATAAGCCAATATAAAGCATGTATGATAGCGCACAGGCCCATTCAAGTTTACGTCATTTTAATATAATCGTTACGCATTAATTAAAGTTGAACCGTTGAACGAGTGGCAAGTGCGATAGCTTATCACGAGGTACAGGGTTCAAATCTCAGGTTGGGTTCTATTGGGTATTTCTTACTTAAATTTTCTAACAGAAATTTTGATTAAAAACTCAGTCCCTATTTCAAAGTATGATATTAACGTAGCTGGTGAAATGTGGGAGTGTACCACACGCCATTGCCTACCTCTTCGGGTGTAACAGGCGATTACATTTCTTCGATACGAACTACAGGATCGCATCCACGTCTTCTATTCATTTATTACAGATATGATAGCTAGAGGATTAAATATAAATAGAGGCTAAATATAAATTTTGGAACATTACGTAAGCAAACATTTCTTAATAGACACTCTAGATCATAAAAACTCATTATGATCTAGTTAACTAAATTAGTAAACAAGGAAAAATATAAGAAATTCATATTTTTCGTTCTACAAATTTTTAGGTAAACAATTTTTTTTATCGCTTTGTATTAAATTGTTTTCTGTGGATATAATGATGTTTATTACCAGGGTCATATCAGATTTGTTTGTTGTGATGAAACCAATACGGATTATTTAGTTTAACAAAAGATAGGCACCTACTGCTACCACCCATAATAACTGAAATGCAAACGCGTGTAATATGTTATGGTAATATTCTATATTTAAAATAGCCGTGTTTCTCCCGAATTTGTGAAAGACAAATTTCTACCAAGTATTCACATCGTTCCATGTAAGCATTAGTCATTCATTGATGAAATAATAATAATAGTTTAGTCTGCAACTCACAGCCTCCCCTGTCTCCGTCTGTGAGTCATGTCGGTTACACTTCAATACGCCATATTTCACGAGAGTATAGATAATGAGTCAGCTTTGTTCGTATCGACTTTGATTCATTTTTAATTGTCTGAACAGATTAAGTAATCACCGCTATCTGTGATTTTCTACAGCTTGTGTATGTTACGCGATCTGTGAAATATATTTATTTATGCTTATAAAATTTCGTGTAGACATACACGAAACAAAAACATATGTTTTGTAAAAATAATGATTAAAGTTTATGCTACGAATGAAAATATTAGATTTCAATATTTTTGCTTATCTTTGCAGTGCTTTTATAGGCTGGAAAAAGGTTGATTTCAATAAAAATTCTATTACACGATCGTCGAAGAGTTGGACTAATTTAAAATGAACCTGATTTCAAATAAATTAATAGCCCAATAATTGTATATTTTACAACAATACCAGCTATAATCATCTTATGTTACTGAAAATGAGAGATGGGCATAATCCTATCAATTCGTTATGAGCCAAAAAGGTTTACCATACATACCTGTATTGTATCAACCTTGGTAACTTTTAAAGATAAGTAATTTAACTGCTGAGTACTGCTGACACTTCCCTTATAAATAAACGATATGTAGCGCGCCGTTACACATGGGTATGTCCAAAAATTTTTATCCCTGCACTGTATGACGTGTACAGATTGACGTAATAGCGAGCATCTCACAGACCTCCGATTTACCAAGTATATAATCATACTAGATGAGTTTTCTGGACAAACTAGTGTAGAGCTACGGTAGGTGATTCTAACTTAAATAGTACCTCACTATAAGTTTGTACATAGATAAGCATGGACAGGAGGAAAATAATCAGTACACCACACTGTTTGAAGTTTTAATACTTCAGTATTCAATATTTAAGCAATGTGTATCACCTGTGATTTGGTTACGTGACCAATTTTTAACTGCAGATCTTCATGTTACTTCTTAAAGTACTATAAAGAGCTGCGGAGAGGCATTACTTATTATTATTGTTCTACAAAATAATATGTGTAAAGATTAAGTTTTTAGACAAACAAGGGTCACCGATGCAGTTTACGCAATCAGCCAGCTTAACATGCCATCTTGTTTGAAGATGATGCTGTCTGCACATTTCTGAATTTATTAGCCCACATAGTTGCTGGGTTGCATATGCTAGTTGCAGGAAAATAAAATTTACGATACTGAAAATTATCAGATCTAGGTAAATTATAGATAAATAATATATCTATTTGCCTTAATAAAACCAGTTATCATTCTGTAAACACGTCTTAAAATTATTTTCAAAGAGAGTGGAAAGAAAATTTCGAATAAATTTCACGAAAATCAGTATAAAGTCAGATTAATCGACCAAAGTAGCTTAGAAAAGCGATCGACACTCTGGCAGTTGGTTTGCAAGTGCGACTCCCGATCGACAGTCGCACTTGCAACCAACACAACCAATGAGACAGTATTTTACAGAACCAAAATTATTATTAATTAATTATTATTATCTTTGTTAATCCATTCAACACCCCAATTAAACTAGATGCACAAATCAGATCATAGATATTTTGTCTTGAGATATTTTGTTTTCATTAGACTTAATCACTTTCATATAATTCAACTCTCTGGCTCTTTGTATTAAATTTTTGTTGTTGTGTTTTTTAAATTCTTTTATCGCCTTATCACTTCAATATGGCTAGAGCCTTTGAAGAAGGTCCCTTTAATGCAATATATCTAAACTAGGTAGGTACTAGCTAAATACTAGGTAAATCCATCCCATAAGTGGCAGCAGTGTATTCCAAGGAAAAAGGACCAGTGTAAGTTTAAGTTTGTATAAGGTAAGTTTGTATAAGGTCAACAGCTGCTCTAGCGTGCTGTTCCACCTTGTTCAGAACAAGTTTCTTTGCAGCTATTGAAATTAAGGTTCGAAGGGATATCGCGGTTCAAACCCAAAACCTCAAAGTGGTTATTTAAATTCAGAGGTATGTTCTGAAAAATGGGCACTTTGCGCTGTCTCTGCTTTGCGGTAAGCAAACACGCCTGAGTTTTTGAGGTGTTGAAGTTGACCCTGTTACATTTTCAATAAACTAACATTTTTGCGTACTGGAAACATGAGGTTTTTCGCTGTAAGTTAACCCAAGACTTGAGGGTAACATGGTCGTAGCACTTGTACTGAAACATGGTAAGACGTGTTTTTGATACCCCGGCATAAATAGAGATTAGGAGTATTAACAATACTGGTGTTACCATGTGTCCCGTGCATCAACCTGCCTCACGGTCCCTTACGTCTACTGGGTATTTACATATGCCTTTTAAGTATGTGCGTCATTTTTGGGACAAAATGAAAAATAAATTAATAACATACGGAGAGATCACACTGAACAAACATCAGCGAGTCAGAAATACTTAATGCGGCTTGTAGTTTTATATTATTGTATGGTAATATCTTTGCATAGGAGTTTGACCGGTTTTTTTTGGACAACTATTTCCATGGCATTATGGGCATCTTAACGTAAGAAGTTTGGCGTGTATAGGTGGGACTAACTGCGTCAATAACTGCCTGTTTTTAATCTATATCGTTACACCACGATACAAATGATTTCATTCTGATAACAGTCAATTAATTACATTCAAATAAGCGTCGATTTTCAAACACCTAAAGAATGGTGATGGATGTTTTTAATGGAAATTTGGTATAAAGAAGATCTAAACGCCATTGTTAGCGCCTGAGAAACGTTTTTAGATACTTCGTAACCCACCTTTATTATAAATTATTCAATATTGATGCTGTAAATGTTTTTGCTGCCTTGTAACGGGCTTAGCGGTGACCGCGCCAAGGTCGTACTGAATATTTATTCTGCTGAGAATTTTATCGTAGCTCATTGGTGAACGCGCGAGCTATTACAAAGTCGCAAGTTTGTACGTTTTCTGCAGTACCTTGACATGTCTATTTATATTTTGCGATAAGCTTCCTGATAAGAATAAAGCATGTGAATGGCTTTTTGCCATTATACGTACATACGTATGTTGTGATATTTACCGAATATATCGCCATTATATCCTTAGTGATGACCTTGCACAGTCATTTGTCATTCTACCACAGTCATCGCGTAAGAGATTTGTGTTTACACTTAATTATGTTCTATTTCAAAATGTCTGATTGTCTTACAGAACTGTACGAATGAACAATATTTCATTATAACAATAAATCTTGTTTCAATAATTAGTAATCTACATTAGATTATGACAATTATTTAGGACATTTAGGGCATATATAATTTGTACTGTCTGTTTTATTTATTTTTGCTAATTGCATTTAAAAGTCACATATCTTAAGCTTAACAGAAATACAGTAAACGCCTTTAAGTAATTTCATATTTAAGTAAGGTTTTTAAACGTCTTCTTATATGTATATACTATACATACCTACTTTGACATCCATCTGACTGCGACTTTGGTTTGAGATTTGAGTAGCTCGTTTTTGGTTTGACTGGAATGCTTTTGAGAAACTCGTATCGTATTCGTATCGACGCAAATATTGCAGTCTTGATGACTTTAATCATTACGTTATTTTTTACAACCCGCATAACTTTCTTAAATTTTTGTCTTCGAGACATTTTAAATGCAATAATTTGTTGGGTTTTCTTTAAAATAATTCAATACGTTAGTTATTTGATATGTTTGTATGAAAATTTCTTTCATATGTTTGCATGAGAGAACAGCATTAAACTTCAAAAAAGAGCCAACGCTCGTTAACGTTTACATCATCATCAATTTAGATCGTCATCATACATAGTTTTGAATCACAACTGATGATTCAATAAACTAAGATAGTGATTTAGTATCAACGTTAAGTGAAAATTTTAATAAGTGGAAATATTGCTGCTGTATGATATGGAAAAATGTATATCTTTGGAATAAGTTCTTGATTCGACTCCTTGCACTTGATGGCAGGCGTTCCCTTTCGGCGATTAATTCGTTCCTTGTTCTTATGTTTTAATTTTCAGCCACGTACAGTTGCTTTGCTGATTCTTAAACACTGTTGAACTTGTAGAAATCGGTAGCGATGGGTCCATTTGAGTTGAATAGAGCAACTACGTGACAAATCCGTTGCCGTCGCGATAAACAATGTCAACTAAATAGGCGCCCATGCGGAACATGATCAGACTACCGGTTTGAGCAATGAATAAGAGAAAAGTTCTGCAGAATATCTTACGGTTGTAATGTGATTTAGTCGATTCTGGGACGACGAAGCTATCATATCAAAATTCTGTGCACTTTCCGCAGCATATGATCTGTTTTCAGTTCAGATAACAATTCAATGTTGAGCTGACAGGCATTTATGAAAGGGTACATTAACAATGCATATGCTACGTTCGGAATTAATCCTGTTACTACACAAATGTTATTTTTACCGCCTCAAATGGTTGATCGATGTCATAACTAGTTTTCAAGATATTTACATGTTGTGTTTGGTGTAACAATGAAAAATACATACTCACGCACAAACAAGCTACAACAAAGAAACTAGCGAGGCAAGCAATCACGAAATAATTATGTTAGTCTGGCTTTAATTATTCGTACTGATGCGTTATTGAAAAACACATTATTTACACATTCGGACTATTCGATTGAGAAATATGTTACAGATCTCTGGGTCATTTAATTTACTCATTTCATTTTAACATTATTTTTGTCGTATTTTTATTTTGTACTACACTCAAAGAATTGCTAGCTTTATCAACTGCAACGACTTTGAAGGAAGTATCTAATTTACAATAATTTTAGTAACAGGATACATACGCTGATATCTTAACGGGAACATCCGGTACAACGACATACCAACTTTACGTTGTTAGCACGTTTTGATACATTATGTTTATAACGTCTATATTTGTTACAAATGTTTTGAGAGCAGAAAAGAATTCGTTTCTGAAGGTTAATCAAATAGAATAACTGTTATCACTAAAGTGTACTAAGGTTGGTTGGAATATCAAGATCTACATAAAAATTAAAATATGGAACATTTATTATTAAACTTATTTTCTATAGTAGTAAAAATTTTTTGGCATTGAGTTGTAGTTTTTATGTTAATGAAGGTCGAGGGAGGTCACTTGAAATTTGACTATTAAGGTTTCATTACATGTTCAATGTTTTACCATGTATTACCTTTACATATGTATACGTATTTTCAAACAGAAAAGAGTATAATATAAGCCATCGGTTGAGGAATTTTAAATAAAAAACAATTTTTTCATATCAGCAGTCTAGAGCCACTACTCCGTCTCCGACTTTACGTAGTGATGAGGAATATTAGACGTCAGTGAACCACGGGATCCTAATTATTTAATTGACTGCCCTTCGTAGAGTTCGATAATATCAATTGTCAACAGTGTACATTTCGTTTGCTAGTGTTAGGATTAATTACACGAATGTTGACCGCGCCTCTGTCACGCCTCAAGCGAGCAGGCTCTAATTAATAGTGTATTTCGATGGGTGTGCGGATGCTTTGTCTCGTGTTTCAATCACCATTAGCATGATATGCAAAACGGCTCGCTTCCAGTAAGTCTTCTCCATCTTCGTATCATTCGCCCCTTTGATTGGCGTGTGGTAATAAATTATCCTGTGACAAGGCCCTTCATGTTTATTTTACACGATGATTGACTACTTTCTCCTATATCTGCGCACAATACCTAATAAATTAACGAAAGGTTTTTTCCACGATGTCAGCGTTCTATTGTAATTTTAGAAGCGGAAGGTGTGGTCGCATGCAATGAACGTAGAACCCAGTACTTAACTACTGGCACTCTGAACGTATTAAGATTCGATATATATCTAGTTAATATATTCAACTGTACTGTACGTTCTTAATTGAATACTATATTTATTAAAAAAAAACTGAAATACTACCATGTCGTTTCCAGATAATTCAAAGTTGAAAAGTCCGATAATTATACCTTCAGTAAGTGAAATAACTTTACGAAATGGTGAAAATTTTACAATTGTATGCAAAGGAAACAGACCACTTTATATAAAGCAACAAGAATCACCCGAAGAAAAGATGGGATCAAATTTTATCACTGTCGAAGAAAACGGGACGCAGGTGGATATAAATCATAAATACGTCCGAGTTCTCAAATTGTATAATGTAGATCGCTTCGCAGTGGGTTACTATGGATGCTTCGATGACACGGTTGACGAAAGATACGCTTTGATAAATATTACGGAGGAACTGAACGACACAGAACACAGTTCCTATATTTATGTCTACGTTGACGGTGAGATCTAATAATACAGAATACTTATTTAAAATCAATGAGCAATTGTAGCTTGAGATAGTTTGAGATAGGGTTAGTCTAAATTTCCATGTTTTACAAATTATAGAGTTGGATAGCCTGTTTGCACCCATGAGGGAGGTTGTAATAGCAAGAAGCGGGTCGAAGGTGGTAATAGGGTGTAGACCAACTACATCGGATGTTAAAGTGGAAATATCGTTGGTATGTATGCAGATGAAATTGTAAATATACGACGATTATTATTACTGCTAACTCTTTTAATTATGTGTTATATGTTGACTATATGTTATAAATATTCAAAATTGCACACGGAATTTAATTTGATCACTTGATAAGAAATAGCATTAGCGCAAATTAAAATTGCTTTTAGTGTATGCATGAATCGTAATATCGACTATTATCTAACAGTAACGTTCTGGCTTGTTTGGTTAATGTTAATTACTGGATTTATCCTTATTTTATAGAGCGATTTAGCTTGATAGCTACGGCGCGTAGAAAAGACTATGACTGAGTAATCAAGGTTAACCATTCAGAACTTAAACTTAACGCTTAATGCTACGATTAAGTACACCATAAGGCATGATACACCTGACTTTTAATTGCTTCAAGTGGATTCATAAAAGCATTCTTAATATTCAGGAACTTGCAGACAGTGACTCTATCCCAATGCAATATGACCCTAAAATAGGGTACACCTTCGATAGCCATACGCTTCCTGATGATCGGATAAAAATTTTCATTTGTCAATCAATGAGGGGAAACGTCATGGAGACAAAAGAATGTTTTGTAAATACATGTAGGTGATTAGTGCTGTGTGAATCTAATTCTTATAATAACGTGCCCACCGCGTTTACGGCAAATCTTAACTAGCGTCTTCATATTATTATTTTAAGCAGATTCTTCTGAACACACTTGCCGTAAACGCGATTTAATTTGCTTTTCAATTTTGGTAAAAGTATAACCTATAAGTGAGTTCAGACATTTAAATTGAAAAGCATTATATAAGGGTACCAAATACACTTACTAACCACATGTTATTTATTCGATACGATAATAGCCGCAGAGTAACAAGACACCAGAAATTTTAAAGTACTCTCCAAAGATTGGATTTTTAGTGAAAGCGCGATCCTCTTACAAATGCAAAGGACTTCGCGGAAATCAAAACACGACGAAAAACATACGTTGTAAGTAGATAGTACTGCAATCTAGATGTCACATAACGAGGTAGCGTGGTGTGATGGTTTCATTTACTTTTGGGTGTTAATCGTTTATGTTTTGTTTTGTCGCTTTTGCTTGTAACTGTTTCACTGTCTCTTCTGGTCTTGGAGTGTTGCTCTGCTTCTCTTTGATCTTTTACGTGTACTGTGTGTAAATTAACTAATTTACTAACATTAAACTGGCAACATTTTGTTTTTGTATGAAATGCATTTGATGAGTTTTTTATAGATTTAATCTATGTACATGTTGATGTTTCTTCAGTATGGAGGTTGAAGGGGGTGCATAATAAATTAAGGTCGACCTTAATTCGGTAATAATAATTATTATTAACAAATAATTAAATAAGTTCTGTTGAGAATTAAACAATTGTTCTTCGCGTATGATCCGAAATCAATACGAGTACACTTATCAAAATAGCTTACACGTGTGCCGTCCTGTATAATGAACTGTTTGTAGCGCGTGTAAGTGTTTACTGGAATACAAAATGTTCAGTTCTTACTTAAGAATAAACACAATTATGCGCATCCATGTTTCATATTTACCTGTCAAGTGAATTGAATAACCAATCCATTTTGAGAGGAAAATATAAATATAACATCGACTATGGGTACTTAATTACGTAAGTCTACTCGAGTTATTGCGAATTATGACAAATTCTTGTTGTTGCTACACTTTTGGCAATACCAAAGACGATTGGTTTTTGTCATACGAGGAAAATTTTGGACTGCGTGGTTTTCATTTAAAAAATGGAATTGAATACGACTGAAAGAAAATTAGTTGTGATACACCTATAAAGAATTTCATCAAATATTGATGTAAATTTATTAGTGAATGCATTATTTTTTTGTATTATTATTTTTATTACATAGTATTATTTTTACATGTGAAGTGTGTATATACATATATGTTTATTTGTCTATTAGTAATACACAGAATAATACGATAAATTTTTCCCAAGCGTTTAGATAAAAAAAAACTTGTTGTCGTTTTAGATAGTAGCATAGGCCCACCGAAACCGAGTATCGAGGGCCAATACTATTTTCTAGAGGGTGAGACATTTACACTGAATTGCACAGTTAAATACCAAAGTAACGTAGCAACTGTGCTCACGTGGACTATACCTGGGAACTATCCGAAGGTAAATTACATGTTATGTTGGAAACTTTGTACAATAGGCTATGTAGATTCGGTATAATACGAGACGGTTTATCTGATACGTGATTTGAAGGTTATTTCATAATATCAATAATGGCAGAGCATTTGTTTAGCGTCATTTGTTTTAGCTTAAGTCATAAAAATTATTACTTATACTATCCATCACAATAGATTTAATGCCGAGTATTTAGTACAGTGGTGAAATCAGATTACAGTCACATAAAAATAAAAGATAAATCCTTAGTAAATTAAAACGAGATAGTCTAAGACTCGTACGTTGACAATGCACGTCATAGATGTGCCGGAAAATGTTTAAAAATAAACGAGTGCTGGTGTCATACTAATAGTAATACGTAAAAAACGTAACTTCACGCCTGTAATCCCCGAAGAGGTAGGCAGAGGAATGCAGAACACTCCCACGTTTCACCAGTT
>DWEJ01001437.1:0-13050 GCA_018245835.1 Mysoria sejanus stolli | reverse complement strand
TTCATAGGACGTAAGATCACACTGCGTGTAAAAATTATTATTATGCAGTCTTATCAAAGGTGACTGAACTAATGTGTACAAATGTTGTTCTATTTTTTACCCCATTATTTATTATTAAGATTGTTTGAAAAAAAAATTAAAATTTGATGTTGTGTTTTTTTATTATTGGAACATATAATAAGGTAGGAGTAGGACTTGTGATTAAATTATTTGTCGTATGAAGGTATACACCCTGTATATTATTTAATATATACATACATTACATTTACACTTACGCAAACATTATATTTACACAAACGTTGCAGAAAACATTTAGGTAATACTAGATGTTCAATATTTGTTTATTCAGAATAGCGCTCTGCGAAATTTACGACAAGGTATATCAAGGTTTTGTTTTACGTAGAGAATATTTAGAACAACTATAAAAGCGTGTTTATCTCTTCGTTTAAGATACACAAAAATTGATAAGATAATATCGCGAACAATATATAGTTAGGAATAAATGGAAATGTTATGGGTATCAAATGAAGTTTGCTAAGGAGAATATAAAAAATAAAATCGCATTCTAAATCGGGCGGATTAGTCAAACTTACATTTTCTAATTGAAATGGATACCAAATGAAAAGGTTTATTCAAGATAATACGAAAAATATAATACTTTAGTCTAAGCCCAATATGGCCTTTTCCATTACACATTTCTTTTACGCACAGTTTAAAATAATTATAAATGTGTTTCTTATATTATGTAACGTTATAAAAAATATAACATATTATAGAATTAAATACATATAAATTAAGAAAGATCCAAAGCTATATTACTTTTATACACTTATACAATTGCGCGCTTGTAATGTGAACTTTCCATTTATGATATTGAAATCTACGTTAATTTTCACCGAATCGTGTAGTAAACCGTTTTTACACCTGAGGCCTTATGCCTATAAATGGCCCACGCTGAACGCGCGGGTTTTCATTCAAAAATAAGTTATTTTTCTATGCTATGAAATACTAAGATTGTATCTAGACAAAACTTAACGAATGTTATCTCTGACAGTTTAGTACGACGTAAAATTTTAAATCAAGGATCATTCTTTTTAAAATTTGTGATCACTTCCCATAATTGCGGCTGAATTTTCTTATTACATACATACATACCTTCACGCCAGGTCCCTTACGGTGTGGGCAAAGAGGAATTTTCTTATTTATCTCGGAATCCAAAACTGCTCATTCGGATTTTAAAAAAACTATATCACTATATTTAAGAACCGTAACAGGTAGGATGAAATGTAATAAAAACAGCGTAACATCAAGCCTGTAATCGCCAAAGAGGTAATTAATATGGAAGAATAACGAAAATATTTCCTATTAGAATAATATGCAGTTATTATGGCAATTAAGCCCACAGTTGGCTATAAATTCAACTTGAAATTCCTATTAAAATCGGCAATCGATGTATAGATTACTAAATTCGTCAAAATTTAAATTTACACACTGGTATGTTGTGTTGGTGGCAAGCGTCGTTAGCGAGGTCGAGAGGTCGATCTGGGTTCAAATCCCGGGTTTTTAGATTTTTCTAATAACACTTTTAGATTTTTCTAATTAAGATTTGCTAATATTTGCTAATAGTAGATAGGCTCACCACCTGTTCTATAGTATGGCAGAAATATAATTTGTGAAATGTGGGAGTATAGATTAGTACACTTCTCTGTCTGCTACTTCAGGGATACCAGGCGTGGTGTTATGCTAATATGAAATTTTTAGTTCTCATTAATTAGCTTTAGCCGAATCACTTATAATCCCATAATTACGTCAGTTGATGTTGAGTTCGCGCCGTACTTATAAACACATGTTCATGAAAAGTTTTAATTAATTCTTTACTGTTAATGTATATAGTTAGGTTACAAAAGGCAGACATAATGTCTGATTACATTCACTGTCAGTCAACCAAGCTTTAACTTTATTATACAGAAAAAATCAATTTATATCTGCATCAATAACTTCTTTAATTAAAGACAATCCTACACTACGCTTGCCGAGCCGCGGTCTCCACTTCAGAATTTGCCTACTCCACAGATAGGCCGTTCGTCGGCAGACGTGATCAGCCCATTGCCACGGCAACGTGCTAATCTTTTGAGCTATATCTTTGAGCTCAGGACAGGGCCCAATGGCGCTCTTTGAGGAAGGCCTATGTCCAGCACTGGACTGAGATGGGCTGATGATGATGATGAAAGATAATCAAAGGTTAAAGTTATGGATTATATTTCAAAGAATATTACTATAACTAAAAAGCAGTTTAAATTAGTAGTAAAAGTCATTCTTTGTGGTCACGTTTAACAATTAAATCGGTGAAATTGTACATAATTATCAGCCGTTGTAAGTAACATAAAAAAATAAGTGTCGGTCACTAAATTATTAGTGAACAACACGTCTCTTGTGCATTCGAAGAACAATCTAGTTTCTCCGTTTGCCCTTATTACTAAACAAGTATATTTCGTTCACATCGCTCTGTAGCATTTCTTATTCGATAAAGGTAAATAAACACCGTAATTAAAAAAAAGTACATTTTTGTTACTGAATATCAATATCCGTTTTCTTTGGTTATTTTATAAGTTAAAATTAAATAAATAGATATACTCACCGTAATTAATATTGGGTTGTACACTCGGTATTTTAAGATATTCAATAAAATTAGCGATGGCCTCGTTGTTTTTATACTTCTGTGACATTTTTATTTTATTTTATCGGCAATTTAAAAATGGACAAACAAGTCGAACACAATTGTCGGCTTCTGTGGCTGTAACACGACTGCTTATAGGTATCAACAAGCGTTAATGTGTAATACCGTGAGATAAATATAGATAATATTTATATGCTTGTAACTACATATTGCAACAAATTAAATATGATTTGAGATAGAAATGCTACTCTTCTATAATGTTGCTGTTATTCATGTGAGGTTACAACGTATTTTTCAGATGTGCCTTTTTAAAAAGCAATCAAGGAATTTCATACAAAAACTCAGTGAATTTGAGACTGGTACCATAAATTAATCGGTCTCTGTGTATTCTAAGTAGGATTCATTTCGATCATATGACATGAAGAAAATTAATAAGTTAATTATCCTTAATGTGTTATGTTAGAGCTAGTTAGGGATATTTCTATATAATTATGCATATCTATAATAATTTCTTAAATGCAAAAAGACTTGACATGTAAAACGTGGGAGTGAACTTTTCTTTTATTTTACATATTACGTGAGTCTTAATAATGATTCTAGTTAGTATATTTAGCAAAAACCCTGAGTAAAAAAATATTGTTACCTCTAATATATATGAGATATATTAAATATAGGTAATATAATTCAGTAGAGAATTTTCCTTTTGTCCTCAAAACAAGGTTTTGAGATGTACTTGATGTACAGATTAAAATGTTATGTTTTTTTTTAGATATGTAGCTGTATGTAATAATAGCTCTATGTATGTATACGAAATAAATTTTTCCACCAAGTCGTACGTTTACGGACGGATAAGTTTACGGACATACAGTTTGAATATAATTTACATTTGTCTTAACACACAAGTACAATACAATAGAATATTAATAAAGTGTTGAATATTATACGTTACAAGTATATCGCCATAGAATAGTGTAAGAAGGGACCACTGAACAAGCCTGAAACGAGGTTAACAGTAACAGGTTAACGTTAACCATTCACTTTTGCGTTTTGTTACTCCATTTATGTTCCAACAATGTTTACTATGCAAATCATGAAGTCCTGAATTTATTAAATATTATGGATTTAAGAAAAATACCTCGTTTGTTTAAAATAAGACATCACTTTCCAATATTTAAGAATCACATAAATATAAACGTATTTATTCAACTGTGTCACAGTTACATTTGACATTTTCCACGAAACTACATGTTGACAACAGTCTGACAGTTCACAAAATAAGGTTATGTTGAATAATATTCATTTATTGTAATCTATTTGTAGTGTTGATACAATAATTATCTCAAATATTATAATGGTATAAACCTCCTTACCAGCAGAGATACAAAAATGACTTCATTACTGATTAATGCTTTTAAGAGACTTCGCTTATCTGTAGCGCCTCAAATAAGGGCACTGTCCGCCGTGAATTCCACCGCTATATCGAATGTAGATTCAGATAATACGTTAAGTGTAACAAAAAAAGATTGGCAGTTCCCGCCAGTGTATACAAAGCCACGTGAAGTTTGGATTGAGAATTTGAATGCTGTTAAGGAGGAAAAATTAGGTTTGTTTGAACTGCATCCTTTGGTATATGCAGCGACACCACGCATCGATATCATCCACCGTAATGTCATTTGGCAACGGAAATACCGGTGGGTTTCATGGGCTCATACAAAAACTCGGGCTGAAGTGCGTGGTGGCGGCAGAAAACCATGGCCTCAGAAAGGCTTGGGCCGTGCAAGACATGGATCTATAAGATCACCGTTGTGGCGCGGCGGAGGCATTGCACACGGCCCACGGTCTGGCAAAACACACTTTTTCATGCTTCCCTTTCATGTGAGAATCCATGGATTAACATCAACATTATCAGCTAAACTGGCACAGGATGATCTGCATGTTGTGAAAGATTTGGAAATACCAACTGATGAGCCTCAATATCTAGCCGACCTGATTGAGCACAGAAACTGGGGACCATCTGTGCTCATTGTTGATGAGTAAGAATAATTTCTTGTGTATTTATTTATCAAATAATTACAAGGCATATCTAGATATGTACATGTCATGAAACAGGTTCTTGGTACAGCTTGTTCTAATTTTAGTTATACTTAACTATCTAAGCTAGTATGCTATACCTTAGATTGCATATCATTTACAGTCCGGCAAGTTTGTGACCAACTATATGCAAGCCCATAAATAAGAAAATATTCAACCTATACAATAATAGATAATACTGTTCTAATTTATATTGAAATGGACAGATTTATTGTCAAAATTCTATGATTGCAATGTTGCAATTATTATTCTTAATTAATGTTGTAATACTATATTTCTGTTTCATGGTTTGAAAAACTATTAATATTTGAGCAGATTCAAGAATTTATTAGAATTATATTAACAATATAGCAAAAGATTACAAAATGATCTCAGACATAAAATATATTTTGTGGTAATAATATCTTAAAAAGAACTCAGCTTATTTTTTTATTTTTCAAAACTTTGTTTTTATCTATTGTTACAGTAACGACTTAGCACCGAGGAACATTATAGTTGCAATGGACAGCCTTCCACATGTCAATATCATGCCTGTATATGGCCTTAATGTGTACAGCATGCTAAAACATGATACACTAGTTCTAACACAAGCAGCAGCTGAAAGAATTGAGGAACGAATATTACATCACTTACATTCAAGCACTTTGGCACAACAGGCCGAGTTTAAAGCTAATCAAGTGTAAAATATATGTTGCATATTATGTATAGTTGAAATAATAACACCACTAAGAATATAAAGAACTCTTTTATTTTGTAACTACATAAAAGTAAACTTTTACACTTAGATGATGTAGGAGTAGGAGTCACTTCTTAATTTTTACAACATTCTTATCCTTACCTACTGGGACCTGCAAGAAAAAAATAAAGTGGACCTCAATTTATTTGATCATGATAAACAAAAATCTTTGGTAATAAATCCCATTTGTATGTCCGACTCCCACAAATTTATGATATTTTCTTATGTAAGAAAAAATAATACAGTGTAAACTCCATGTAATGTCACTTGATTTACTGACAAACTTTCTAAAGCATCGAAATCAATTGGCTTTGGTTAGTTTAGCTTCTTTCATACAATGATACACTCTACATAGCATTACACCCACTCTCAATAACGACAATCGAGTATTAATACCTTTTAAATTGCTAAAATTAGTAAAAATTGTGTAGCTGTGTACGTTCTTTTGTCCCTTTATTATTCCATCCCGCAAGAAACTTGACTGTCGACATCATGCATATAGAACTTTCTAAGAAATTCGTTCTTTTGTTTTCAAATTGGGATTGCTTGCAAGTGTAGACTGTTGTTCACCATGACTAATAAGTAGAAATTATGGAGTCTTCCTTTATCACTAAGGTGTAAATTTAGTAAAACCAAATTAAGTAAAAAAATGCAACAAAATTACTGGAGCAGCAAAAGACGTCAAACAAAAATAAGAGACTATATGCAATAGCGTTCAAACTAGATTATTTTTTAAGTACATAACTACTAACACTAGTCCCTTCAGTGTCATTATATAGAGTTTACACTGTAGATAATTTGGCATAGAATGTTAGGAAATGTATCACAAAATAAAAATTACCAAAGGGCTTATACTAAAGAAAAATTTCACTATGTATTTTGTTAAAAATATGCTTTCTAACCATTTCTATTATTATGTACTGTTATTAAAATTTTGTTCCATTTACATTATTCATACATTTACACTATACTTACATTCCATTCCAGTTACATTATCATACAATTATGTAGCGGTACTAAACCAAAGATTAATCTAAACTTTATTACATAATAATATGAAATAGCTCATATTTTTTCTAAATGACCTGACTTGTATCAATAGTGACTTGACTGCAATCAGCCAGAGCTCATGAAAAAGGACTCATATAGATGCAATACTAGTCTGGCCATTACCTAAAAAAATGTATGTGAGTTACGGTGTTTCATATGTAATAATGTGTATAAATATTCATGGAACATTTAAAAATAAAATAAGAAAAACTTACTTTTACAGTAGGTGTGTCAATCCCTCCAACCATTTTCTGTCTGATATTCCACCTCAACTCCGCCCAATCATTTTCGCCTGGCACATTAGGTTTATATTTGCTCCATAGTGATGTGTAGTAATGATATAATGATACAGGGTCACATTTTCGTTTGATAGGCTTTTTAGGAACTTTAATTACTACAATGGAAATATGTAGACATAATACCATTTTAAATATAACGTAAACATAACTCAACTGACTAAACTGGTGTTTGGGTTTTGTCTAAAGAAAGTCTGTCTAAGTTCAGACCCATCATAATTCATTCTTCATGAGCTCCAGCTGACTATAGTGTGGTGGAGGCAAAAAACATTCCACATAGTAATCTCTATTTATCTTATTTATCTCTATGTAACACCACACCTGTAATCACTGAATAGGTAGGTGGTCATACCAAATTTTGACAAAATTATTTATATACATTGGCTAATGATTTAAAGTTTTCCGGACAAATCTTGGTAGTTTAGATAGTCCAGTGTCATCCGCCTATTAGTATTTGTAAGTACAGTAAAAGCCTACTCTTAGAGGTTTTTTTTTCAAAAACTCTATATACAAAAACACATTCACAAACATTACTTTTATTATTTGCTGTAATTTGTGTATATATCCACAACTAAGATACGTCTAAAACATTAGGTTTTTGCCAATCCACAATTAAGATTATGTATAAAACTTTCTGAATTGCAAATTAATGATTATGTTTAGTTGGCATGACATTCACTCTTAGCCAAATATTCTTGTAAAAAATTGAAAATGTTAAGGAAATGTTATATATAGATTAATATGCATGATTACAAAAATTAACATAACCCCACGCCAGTAATCCCCGAACAGGTAGGCAGAGGAATGCAGAACATTCCCACATTTCATCGGTTATTATAAAAATTACATGTACAGAATAAAAAAACTCACCATTACTAAAACCAGTAGTCACAGTGGACTCTTTTTTTACTGTTTCTTGTTTCTTGTCAACTCTTACACAAGAACATGAACGTTTTGGCAAGTTTTGGTCTGTTTCCTCTACAGTGGTTCTCTTTTGTACAAAATTGGGTGCGGAAAATGAACTATGAATGTTTCTGGTTCTAGGACATTCTCTAGAACAGACTGTATTTTGTACTTGAACTTTAGATCTACTTCTAGATGAAAATGTGCTCGCACTGTGCAGCCGTTCCGGTCCTAAGTGCTCATAACTTGGTTTTTGTTTCTGTCTTAATTGTAGATCATATTTAATAAGCTTTTTAAGATCTGCAAAATATCTTAATATAAGTCTTAAGAGGAAGTTTGGGGCCTACGAACCATTTTGATAATCATTTTCAATTAAATAGAAATTTATATTATATTCCTACCTGTTATAAAATATTTCAAAACTTCACCACTGATATTGTTAATACCCATACTGTTCAAATATCTCAATATCTCCCTAGCATCCAAATGTGATGTTATTTCACAATAATTCATTTCATTCATTGTTTATTGAGATTTGTGCAAATATCATTTATTCACAGGTGTTACTTGGCTATCGTCAGAATTTAAGCCCTATGCAATCTCATTTATTCAATGTTCCTCTTTAACTGTAAATTATTTGTTGCAAATTATTCAAAATAACGAACAAAGTAAAAGCAAAACACAAAAAATGTCAACGTCTTAACCAAAGAGAATATAACCACCAAAGAGACATAGCTACTATGACAGTGTTGCCATATGCAATCCGAGAAAAGTAGTGAATTGTCCACCTGTATAGACTTATTACACACGTAGAATAGGTGCACCATGAAAAATAATGCATGAGTAAGATTTGGCATTCATTTTTTTTTTAATTCGCCCACATCTATACGCGACAATTACTGAAGAATCCAATCGAATACGATAATACATATGCCAAATGCATGTTATTTTCTCTTTCTATCAACGAGACATTTTCACTTATTCGCCTACTCTATCTATAATATATTTATGATTTTCGCACTTACGAGCAGGAAAAAGATAAATGTATGTTGCTATCACTAACCCATGAATCAGAAATAATCATGAAACTAGATAGTGTTTTATTTACTTAGTCTAGTCTTTACTATCTGATTTTGCAGCAAATTCCGGTACATGTTTAAAAAAAAATAGTAAGGAAAAATTATAAAAATTATTAAAAAATTATTAAAAATTATTAAAAATAGTAAGGAAAAATTATTAAAATCAAATGTGACAGTTAAACGATTAGTCGGGCATAGGAGTAAGTTGTGGTTAAATAACACCAGAGTATGGACAGGAATTTCAAGGGTGAGAAATGTAGAAGTACGTTAGACTTACAAGAACAGACACATTTTGCACTCAATGCTACAGTTTCTACCCAGGAAAAGAGCTTCCGGGATTATATAATAATAAGTAGGGAAAACTGCCTTGTTGGCCGTGTTGGTTGCAAGTGCGACTGCCGATCATGAGGTTCCGGGTTCGATTCCCGGGTCGAACACTACAAAAGAATTTTTCTAATTTAGAAATTTTCTAGAAAAATTTCTAAAAAATGTAAATTACAATTCTAGTAGTGGTGCGGAGTCTGGATATGTGCCCAATGCATGACAATAGGCACACTACATATTCCCTAATGGGATGTAAACGGCACCGGTGAAACGTGGGAATGTTTAGCATTCCTCTGCCTACCTCTTCGGGGATTACAGGCGTGAAGTTACGTTTTAAGTAGGGAAAAAAAGTAATGTCTCGTTTATTAACACTTACATTGAAAAAACAGTCATAGAAACTTATGGTAAGCATCTTTGCGAAACTTCTAAACGCTTTGCCTATTTACTATGTTAAAAGAAATATATCCTAGGATTAATAAACATTACATGTCAAGAGAGAATGACTACAATTTTATTGAAAAACATATTTTAAAACTAACTTTAATGAAAATGAACTGAAAACGTAAATTGTGTATAGTACGTTTAATCTCAAGATAATTAGCGTGATAAATAAAAAACATAAAATTTTCATAAACCGTTTAATAGCAATAGACAAATATATTGCGAATGATCTAATAAAAATACAATATGTTTCAACATTTTTATATGCAATTTATTTTAAATTTGTATGTATGATGTCAATCCAGTCTCTGTAAAACGATGAGTATTGTCCAACGGAAATAATTAAGATGGTAAGATCTCTTACACGGTGTTACCCGCTTAAATAAAAAAAGCATCCTTATGATACTGGTTGTCACGCAACACTCACACAACGACATACTAGAATGTTCTATAGATGTAACGTATACTATTATATTTATTATTTATTGTAGGCAAATCGGCAACACATGCGTTCTTGTGAATATTATAATAGTGTCACATTAATGGAAATTTAAACATCTTTAATTTGAATATCACAATAATATAGCGGACCCTGGTAATGCATTAAGATAGGTAGTAAGATAGTTGTTCGATAATATCCAATTGTAGTTGTGGTCATAGTGCATGGTGGTACAATGACTGCACACCATACACTAATTACGCAAGTCGATTTGAGCCTTTCTCGTCCCCCTGTAGCGTTATGTGCCACTCATTTTCAGATTGAAGCTGAACAGTAAGCTTATAACTATATAAAAGTATAAATATAATCTGTATAAACCAATTGCAATATAATTTATAATTTCAACAATTGATACTTTATAGGCACGATGTCACCTTTTCATGTGAAGTTTATAATCCACATTCTATTTATTTTAAGAGCATTAAACTATTGCAACATCATTCAAAACCGAGCATTTCAGTACATAATTCGTAATGCAATTTACTTCTTTCAGTGGATATATAGATTCACATCTCGTTACACAATTAGCAGTTCAAACGGAACTAAAATCATTATATACATACACACATCAAATTATTTATAATCCATATACCGTCTAAATCCACAAAAATATTAAAATATTTTTGTCTATCACTGAATAAATAGTAAACCAACTACGTCTCTAGCAACAAACCTATCGTTGAGCAAATTAAATACATTTTTGTTTCCTCACCAACACGTTAAGGCAGAAGTAAACTGCCAACAGCTGGCCACGTTTTCGACTCGTCTGAAATTTAAGGCAGAAATATATTGCTTATAATCCGGCCACACTTCCGACCCGTGTAAATTGAATAACACAAAGTCAAAAGACAAGACAGTCAAAAATGTTTTGTCTCGTATTGTACAAAAAAAATTTTACTTTACATGAATAATAGCGTTCTAACTCTTAAATTTCTAGATATTGGTGTTTTATATAATCAGAAGTTTATGTTGCAGCTACCATTCTTTCTGTTACATTGCTAGGTTATACATTTGACATGGTTTCGGGCGTCGTACTACCACGAGATAGACTATACAATTATAATATACAAATATATAATATACACTTTAATTTTTAATGACCGAGGATATAGTTGTGATAAGTTTTGTAATGTCAGTCATATCATTCAATTATTCATTTCTATATTACCGATTTGCGGGGTTTTTTGACGCCATGTCGTCGCCACGTCATTTTTAAAAACAGACTAAACCGATGTACGAAGACCGTTAGGAGTTCACATTTAAATGTAACGTCTACTAAAAACCATATTTAAAAAATGTATATTTATTTTAATTTTAATTAGTATAAATTGGAGTCTAAGTACCGGATACAGTTATGATTAGAATATTACATGTATACAAATTGGGAACTTATTGAGTAAATGGCAGTTTTATATATTATTCAATGTTACACTCAATCCCTAATTTGTAAATCCAGATATTAAACTATATCTATGTATGTAGTTCAGTTATATTCTTAACTTATATCAGACCCTTTGTTACATTATTATTTATTCATAAATCTGATATTAAATATTTAATTTTCTACCATGCCAATACTTAACAGTTATCTAGCAGCTGCGTTTTGATCAATTTTAACTGATGTCTTTGGATATGGTAACGACACCATGGCACGGGAAACATGTTTCCTTTCATATATAACATTCAAATAAGTTATATATGATCATTCACAGAAAAATGCAGAGCTTATTTTTATATCGTATAATTGGATACAAACTACCAAATAAAGGCACATAATTTTTTGATTATTTTGTAACCATTCTTATGCGTAGTCTCTTATGTCACGTAAGTATATCTTAATAAATTCACTTCATAACATGTTATTAAGCATTAAAACCTAATTTCATACAAAATAGGATATCTCTCGCATCACCGCATCTCACCGCCCGTTTATATTCAATAATCATACAAAGGTACTGTTCGTATTTTAGCAATATACACAATAATTTATTGCGGGCCTGTCTAAAACTAGATATCATATACATACATATACATACGCACAAACATATGTGTATATAGATGTATGTATGTGTATTGCTTGGACGAGAATACCAAACAACGTACACTTAACGCTACAAAATATTGGCATGAAATAAAAAATATATTCTCTATTCAATCGAGGCACATTATGTTATGTCACAAGTACACAATTGTCGTAACTAAGAAGTGTCGACACTTAACCGACGGATAGACATATTGGTGCTGGGGTAGCGCACGCTAATGGAGCCTCCGTAGTTATCGGGTAGGTACACCAAAACGTGGCAAGAGTTCAAATAAATTACTAGAAAAAACCCATGTGATAGCGAAAATTGTAACCGATATAAAGAGATGATAACATTCACGCTGATATGAGACGCTTGCCAAAGTTTCCAATTGCTTTTTATTAGAATTGAGTAATCCCAAGACAGTCTACCCTTGAAACTTTCTATGAAATATGTGTTGGTATCATGAAAATCTTCATTTGTATATCACTATTAGAATTTACATTAAATTTAAATGTCAAATTTTATGTGACATTTCGTTGGGTCATAGACAATTGATACATCTGAGAAGCGTAATTATCTATGACATGGTTAATATTCAATAAAAACTAATGTTTTTACTGTTTCGATGTGTTGCATATCTCATCGGATAGCCTCGTGAGTAGAATGGTGTCATTGGGGTAGTCGGTGAAAGTTTGGAAATAAAGAGAGTTTTCGTGAGGTCAGTCGGAGTCGCTGCCGGACTCCGACAGGCACAGGTCGTCGTTGAGCACGTCGCTGGGGAGGGCGGGATTACTCGCGTTACCTGCACAACGAAACTTTTATTAAAAACGTAACTTCACGCCTATAATCCCCTAAGAGATAGGCAGAGGAATGCAGAACATTCCCACGTTTCACCGGTTACGTTTACGTCCCACTATGGAATAGGTGGTG
>DWEJ01001436.1:0-13051 GCA_018245835.1 Mysoria sejanus stolli | reverse complement strand
TTCGAAATAATGATACCTGCTTTATAGCTTTATAGTGATAGTGTTGTAATACGATACTGGTTTTATGAATCGTAACTTTTTACTTTTACCGTATAATTTTATTATTATTTGACAATAGACGATTCTTTTAAAAATCATGGTAAATATGTAGCGACACAGATAAAAAAAATATATTCAATAATTATAATTACTTATTACACTAAGTAAATACGACAATTATTTATTTGTTGTTGGAGAATACGCAAAAACAAGTTTTAAATAGGAACTATACACGAAATTGGTCGATAGGCTGTAGCCTTGTTGTTTGTAGTGTTTATGGTGGTAACGGTTGTAGTGCTTGTGTTGGTGGCTGTGGTGCTATTGGTGTTGGTGTTGATTTTGATGGATATATGTTGGTAGTGGTGATTATGATGAAAGGGGTGGTGCCGGCGGTGGTGAAGGAGATCGCGGTGGTAGTGGTCTGCATTTATGTGCCTTAGCATTTAAAGAAATAGAAATATTCCATTCTATCACTATCACACCCGCCGTTTCTAATACCAGAACAACGGTCACACAAGTTCAGTGCTGTTCCCCCATTTCAACAGTGCCGAAAGAAATTGTAACTTCAGAATGATATTCTTTAAAACAGTCTTAATTCTTTTAAGGTTGTATTTTATTTAAATGTTGTATAATTCGTTTGATAAAAACCAATGAACTATGTATCTTAGTATAATTTAAAATTTCAAATTTAAAAAAAATAAAAATAATTAAAAAACAAAGTATCAGTATATATACCAAGTCCTAGCCTGATGTGTATTACTTAAAAAATACCTTTCATAGATTACATAATTCTATGAACTGTGTCTTTTCAAACAAGGAGATGCTAACTAGAATATATTAAAACTAAATTCGGTAGACAGTCAGAAACTAAACAATACAGTTCCTTAGGTTTAGAATATTCCTCAGAGGCGCAATCTGGCCTTTATAATTTTTTATCACCCTAGTGTTGAAATGCGTAACTTCGTAGATATCTTCCAGTTTTCAAATAAACGCACCTCGATTAAAATATTTTTTTTAATGTGTGAAGAAAAGTGACTGCCTCGTTGGTCGTGTGGTTGCAAGTGTGACTGCAGATCGGGAGGTCCTGGGTTCGATTCCCGGGCGAACACTACAAATGAATTTTTCTAATTTAGAAATTTTCTAATTTAGGAATTTTCTGATTTAGAAAATGACTAGAAATTTTCTAGAAAAATTCTAGAAGAATCTAAAAATTAAATTTCATTCTAGTAGTGGTTCGGAGTCTGGATATGTGCCCGATCGATGGCGATAGGCTCACCACCTATTCCATACTGGGACGTAATAACGTATGCGGTGAGATGTGGGAGTGTTCTGCATTCCTCTGCCTACCTCTTTGGGGATTATAGGCGTGAAGATAAAAAAAAAGTAAATATTCCAACATTTTGCTTGTGTGCGTGCGGTGATTTTACTACAAACTTGGACTCGTCTTCACACTAAGAAGTCAACTAATCGGGCGATTAGTGCATCAAATTACTTACTATGGAGATGACCGCGCTTTTGGTATGAAATAACACGTTCGCTCTGTGTCACGGTCGAGCTATTATGCACAAGTTATGACAAGTTGGTCGAGAGATCTGGGCATCAAAATTAATTAAATATGTTTATAATAGTTTATTGATGTGACCAATGACAAATTTGCGTGTCATTGTGTGTCATATAAATGTCTAATTTGAATGTGTTCGTAAACACACTGGAGGGGCGTTAAGTTTTAAAATAGACGATCTATACAATAATATTACAAGTGAACTAAATCTTGTAATCGCTTTCGTTGACATTAAATATATTATTGCATTGCACAAATTTTATAGATCGATAAAAACGAATCAAATTGTTCTACAAATTTAAAAGATTTTATTTACACTATGAATTATGTAAGACTCTTTCTTTGTGTAAAAGGTGAGATCTGTTTAATATTAACTAGTTCTTGTACTAAAACATGAATCTTCATGACAAGAAATATTAAGTATTTGGAGGAAGAGAACCACATGATGACAGGGCATGTTTATAATTAGTTCTGGGTCGAAGGACACATCGAATCACATGTGACAGGTATAGATCACATGTGATTAACAGATTTCGATTTGCAATCTGTATATATTGAACGCACAGGTTAACGTAGAATAGATTAAGAACCTGCTATTACTGGACGGGTGTGCTTGTTTACCTTTGTGTTCTGTCAGCTGGAGCATCATATCTTTCCATAGAAACCTTAACAAATTAACAGACTGCAGTTTCATCTAAATACAGAATTCTTCAATTCGTCATTCCTTAAATGTATTTATCAGACATCAGTGATTTCCGAATGTAGCCAATTTAGAACCCATAAGAATTGGGCTGTTTTCATAACACAGTGTAATATTTGTTATGTACCTAACATTTAAACCTTGCAATGAGAGTCGTTTTAATTTTTTTTCATACATATTTGTCACCATAGCATGCCTTGTCGCCGGTGTAAAAGTGAACATGCAAGGAAGTCTAACCCTCGGTAAGGACGTGATAAATGGCCTATCGTACTACATAGGAAAAAACGTTGTGAACAGTAGACGATCACTGATACCGAGTCCCATTGAAGACCCAGCAACGCTTGCAGTACGTAATGCCCTCGTGTGCAAAGATCTAGAATTCTGCGAGGAACTGCAGCATTTTGTTAATGAATACATTATTGTATTAGCGAAGGCCATAGAAAGCATTTTAAATAGCTCCCAAATTGACTTTAGCCCTGTAAACTTTGAGGAGCAATTACAGTATAGTCTAGAATATATCAGAAAAGCTCTAGAAGATGCAAGCACAAAAATAGAAAACAATAAAGACGTATACTATTGGATACAATTAATTAAACAAATTAATGCAAAATTTCAAGAAATGTTACAAGTATTCATTCCTGACGATATGGAGTCTAAAGAAACAGTTAAAAACAAGATGAAAACAGAGCTAAGACATAAAATAATTATTGTCACGACCTTTGTTGAAAGGAAATATGCAATAAAATTATGCTCGGACCATGATATTTGTTCAAAGTCTTATGAATGTACTACAGCTCTGAATAAAATTTTGATACATTTCAAGACGTTGCCGGAAGACAAGATACGTTTGTTCATTAAATATGTTTATGAAACACTATTCGATACCACGTTTTATACCCATTTAAAACAGACAACCGCTCACAAGTTCCAGGTAATTCTCAATGACATGGTGTACTCTAATGACACCCCGACTAAAGACTTGATGCTGTCAGTGCAGAAAACTGTTGAAGCGAGAATGGACATTATACGCACGAATAAAGGACTGGAGGTAGCTCATGATGTATTGATATCGCATATGATTTTGTCAGACCTCGACCATATGTATAGTGACCGCTCAGAACCATTTATTATGTTCCTGAACCGTTTCTACGACTGGTTGGCTTCTGACATTCAAATAAATAAAGTGATACGCCAGATAATGTTTGAAATTTCGAAGGAAATATGGTCACATGACGAATGTTTAGTGAAGAAACTTATAAATGAAGTTAAAGGTTTTTTGGAGATGACTGTTGGGCCTGAGAAATAAAATGTATATTTAATGCGATACGTTGCATTTTGTGTCTGTAGTATTAGTTACATAAATGGTTATGAGTTACTCATAATCAATTAAAGTTTCTCTGTTTATTTTTATTTGACAAATATCTTTCTTGTCGCCAAAGCAAATAGCAAAATAATTTGCAAATTACTACCGTACCTTGTTTATTTTCTCCTAGCCCTTGCGCAAGGTAAATCTTGAGCGTATAATAAATATAGTTTCAGTTGCCTGTTTTGTACCTCATGCATATTTTCTTCAGGGAATGAGTAAGTAATACATCATACCCAAGCAATATTCCGTAGCGCGGAAACGAAGTATAAAGTTTATTTAGCTTTAAATTATTCAACTGACGATTTTACGAACAGGGTTTAAAAGCTTTTACACGGAGTTGTTGAAATATTTTAACAGTAACATCACGTTTATTTTGCTTTTAGGTATGTAGCTATGTCGTACACACTAAGAGCGAGGTTACACAATGTTAATTACTCCTGTAATTCCCGAAGGGGTCGGCAGAGAAGTGTAATACACTTCCACGATACATCATTTATGTTAAACTTCCCGCCATTTATTTGGCGGTGATCCTATTGTCACAAGCCAGGAATAAGTTCTACATCTCTGAAAGTCGAGTTTGAAAAATTCAATAATACATTGCACGAGACGTGTTCGGACCCAAGACCTCTTGATTAGGAGCCTCACTTGCAACTATTAGACGAACGAGGTAGTTAGTAAACAGCAGCATGATTATCGAATTTCTGTTATAATTTGTTATTGAATTTTTCACTTGTTTTCTTTCACCTGCACTTCCTGTTAACTGGTAATGGTGTGAAAAAAAATGGCTGTACTTTAATTAACATTAGGAATATATGGACGGTTAAGACTAGTTTATTCATAATCTTTTAACTAATGTCGATCTACCTACAAAGCAGACAATGACTGGCTAATGTCGCCCACGCGGTTTATTAGCTATTAGCATTATATCAGGGAAAAGTTATTTACACCAACACAGATGTAAAGGGGTCTGTTAACGGATAAAGTTGAGACGAGGCTCATCACTACACAGAGAATAGGTTGCTATCCTAAGAGGGGTCATCTAATCTTAAAATCCTGGACGAGATTGCTTTTAACAGTTTCAAGAAATAAAACACGGAATTATGAGGTACTTAGCAAAATACGGGTTGGAGCGGAATCATAAATATTCTGGATATCTCAATCAAATACCGTACCTCTACCGACGGTGCGTTTAATTAGCACTCAAGTTAAACTTTTCAAAGGATTATTACAAGTGAATTTGAAGTGAGGTACAACATCGATCGTGAGTACGAGACTCACGATCGATGGTAATTATGCGCAGTAATTAAAACTTGGACGCCTTGAGACACAAGCGCGTGTGCGAAATGGAGACGCTACGGTATTGTTGGACAACAAGACTGCGACGGCAACTTGATTCTAACTGTTATTGTTTAGTCTAACAAGTTAGACACAGTAGGGGACTACTTTCCAAAACGAGATAAGCATAGCGAATACACGAACTAGTACGTTCTGTTGCAAAGCACGATTTGACTTTAGCTGCAAAGACTTATTCATTTGATAGAAATCTCTAAGAAACTTGTGTGCCTCAAGAGAACTTTGGACAGACAGAAGGACAGTTAATATGAAGATAGTGGGGGAAAACTCGCACTAGCATAGAAATTGAACTGCCCTATAGACTGAACATGCATTACACTTTCATATAAAGAAGCCAGTAATATTTGTCTATATTAAAGGTACTACTAATTAAAACTGGATGTAGTCGGCGAATTTTTCTTTCCCTGAATTAATAGAGGGTAGGTGTAGTACATGTAAAACTATTCAATTTAACGTATATTTACAAATAATTAAGTTGAGTTTAATGTGTAAAGAGAATTCTCATTTCATTTCAATCTCTTTGTCATCGAATTAACTAATTCTGGGACCATTAGCTAGAGAAATCAGGTTAATACTATGTTTGATTTGTAAGTTTTCCTTTATTTTTCGCATCCCATTTACATGTACACGATGGAACAAGTACTTTAGTTTAAACACATGTGTTGGGTCACATGTATTCCCGAAAACTCTTCTAAACAAATCCTTCAAACGTGTAAAATTAATTATATTATGTTACGTAAACGTAACTTCACGCTTGTAATCCCCGAAGAGGTAGGCAGAGGAATGCATAACATTCCCACGTTTTACCGGTTACGTTTACGTCCCATTATGGAATAGGTGGTGAACCTATTGCCATGCATCGGGCACATATCCGGACTCCGAACCATTACTAAAATTTTAATTTAGATTTTCTAGAAAATTTTCTAGAAAATTTCTAAATTAGAAAAATTCTTTCGTAGTGTTCGACCCGGGGATCGAACCCGGGACCTCGAGACCTCCAGAGTGCTATTAAGAATTCATTAACGTATTCATCAAAGTGCTATGATGAAGAATAATAACAATTATATTGTATTAATTACCCTCTCCTAGTTTTTTTTTGAGTATAACTGACATACATAACTAATACTAAGACATCATTCCTACAGATGTAATGGAAATATCTAAGAATGTCAGATTTCACATCTGATTGTGTTTAGCTCATTTGATATTCTTTTGATATAAGTTATTCAAATATTAAAAAGATAAATCCATCCACTATCCAACAAAATCCTCTACCGATACGCACATTGTATGATAGTTATAGCACGGCAAAATAAAAGCCAGAATCCAAAGTCATGGTTTTAACTGGGCTTTAATAATAAAAGTATATATTCATTGTGCCGCTAGGCTCGGCGCTAGCTAAATAACGTGGAAAATTTAATCCCTGCTTCGTAAGCTAGGAGACGGATAGGATTTTCGATGCGTTTAATATTTTTACTATTTCTAATTAGACCTAAAATATTGCTAATGAATAACAAGCAATTGGTCAGATATTAGATGGCTGTCCACAATATATTTCATAAATTATATGAAGAAATCGGTTGGAAGCTTAAATGATGTAGACTTTAAGAACGTCGTCAAACACGTTGTAAGCAGTTTCAAAGTTCCAACATTAGCTTGACCCTTTAAATGTAAGTGCCGCTATATTCCCTATGAATGAAAAAAACAACAATGAGATGTATAAAATGAAATGTAAAGCGCGACTGCCCATCAAGAGGTCGTGGGTTCGAAACGCAGGTCAGATACTATTGAAATTTTTTTAACAACAATTAATTGTTAGTTAAAGTTTCTAGTAGTGGCTTGGAGTCTGCATTTGTGACCAGTGTATCGCAATAGGGAGACCTCTATTGCAGGATGAAACGTAATCGTAACTAATGAAACATGGGAGTATAGATACTATACTATTGGGGATTGTTCGAGATGTTTTCGTTTATGGACATATGTATATCAAAAATAATTGAAATAATTTTATAATACTATACTTACATATATTTCATTGCTCATATGAATTGTTTTTGATTGTGAGTTTACAAACGCCTGCTAGGTGTCACCAGTTATGCGAGTGATATTTAGAGAGGGTGTGGTTATTTGACATATCAGAATATCAGGTGACAGGGAACAAGATGGTTCAGCGTGGTGTAACAGTATTGTTATTTTTATAAAATTGCAATACGGGGTACAAATAAATTATTCTGTTCCGTCGAAATTACTAGATTTCATCACAAATACATATAACAAGATGTTTTGATAGTTGGCTCATAGACTATACAGTTGTGCAAACGAAGCCTACACGGTAATGGCTACCTGATGCGATGGCTTCATTAAGCGCGCCTTACACTAGTAAACCGAGATTCGGAACGTAAGTAATTAGTTTTGTGATTAATTGTGGTTAACTCATTCCAGCTATTATTTTGCAATTTATAAAGATGTAATTTTTGTCTGTCTCGTTCGTTGAGTGAGAGATTAAGGGTCCAAATCCCGGTTCGGGTGCTATTGCAGTTTTCTAACTTATATTTTCTAGTAGTGGGTCGGAGTCTGAATTTGTGCTCAGTGTGTGGGCACAAATCTATCCCATAGTGGGTCGGAAATCTAAAAGATGAGTAGCGTAAAAGGGCGAGTACTGTACTTCTCTGTCTACCTGTTCGGTTTACAGGTGTCATGTTACGATGTTACGTTTTGTAGATAATATTTTTATTTAATAAAATTACGCCTTATTGTGTATTATTTATGACATATTCGCACTTGTATATAGTATTGTTTTTTTTTTTTGGATGTATTAAGAATTATTTTTGTAGTACCTTCATTGTATCTTCATTGTATCATTACGTATCAGTTAAGTACATTAAGTCCATGAATAAGACACCCTGGAAATGTTTCGAAATATGTAATTTAAAACGGTACAATCGTAATATTTTAAAAATTAAAACAAGGTCACCTTATTTTCATTAATTATTGTTTCCTTTACTTAAACTAAGCACATTATTTACAAATTCTGTCTAAATAGTTTATTAAATCCTTAAATGTCAAAAGTATTGTACACAAAAGTTTAACAAATAGCGGGCAGAGTTACAATAATCCTATTACAATTGTAACAACTGCGGCCTATTCAGAAAATGGCGGCCATTTTGTCAAATTTATTACAGTGTAGACTCTACACTGTAGAGCATTGACAAGCATTGAGCTTGAAGCGTTGATATACTTTATAACGAAACGTGAAACGTGAATATACTTTAGGCTCCTGATACATCACAATAATATATGTTGTAGTGAATCCGTAATTTTTTACAATTTTGAGCATACACGAATGGCAATTATGAGAAACTTGTCATATCGAATGCCATCTCATGTCTTACGAACTCTGACCGTATGTCAGAGTTATAATTGATGTACAGGACACTATATACTAGATACCGCCCAAGTTTGAAACTATCCCATTAAACAGATGAAAGAAACTACGAACGTCTAGAAGAGTTTAGAAGCATATGAATATGAACATTATTGTACGACCTACGGATGGCTAGTCTGTGCGAATGAAATAAATTGAAAAGTTGGAATTCCACTCGTCGAATTTAGTTAAAAAGGAAGTTTCGCGGCTTTATTTTGCCGAACCTACAGAATTCAGTAGTCAAAATTTTACTTGTTTTACATAGACGTCATTCTCTGTGTGTAAACTCGAAACGTTTTAAGTTAATGAAAAAAAATTTTGAAATGGTACTACCACTATACAACAGTCTAATAACTCTTAGTACTTACAAAATTCATTGTAATTTTGTCCCTTTTATCCACTATGGTACCATTTTATCTATATTGGTTAGTAGACTTTCAAAATATTAGGTATAAGTACAACTCTACAGAAAACAAAAAGCTTTATATACAAACAAATACTATTTAGACCAGTGTTTCCCAACTTTTTTAAATTGCCTCACTTTAATCTTTCAAAAATTTTTATGCCCCCCTATATAACATACATAATTTCTAACATTGAAAAATTGATTTGTTCACTTAAGAAACATAATTGATCGGTTATATTAAGAAATCACTGAAATTGTTGACAAGACACCGTAAGTAAAATTTCAAAACATGAATTGTAAAACTGAAATTCAAGTGTCGATACTATTTTCGAATTGCCCCCTTAACTGTCAAATTGCCCCCCTGTGGGGCGTGGGCCCCACGTTGGGAAACACTGATTAGACACTTGTTACGTCCCGACTCAACCCTGCAATGTATTACGCAACAGTGTCATTGATGTGCATTTATTAAATGCGCGCTTAGCCTAAGTGCTCGCTCGGTGACCCCACTCCGGACCGAGAGTACACCCCTAGTTTTAATACTCACGGCACCCTAACTTCGGGACCGTGTTATCGTAATTTAATATTATAAAATCATAGTTGACAAGTTTGAAACATTTGTAGACCAGTGATTAAAGGTTAAATCGTGGACCTCTTATTTTATTTTATGTATTATAATTCATTGTTTCTGAACACTTCAAATAAATATTAAAAATCGGTTGTCTGCAAAGTCGGTTTACTGACGATAGTTGAACGTGACAACGTCATAAGAAAATACTATGCGTATGCGTGTCAGGTATGCGCATACATATGTGCAATGTTTAGGGTAATAATTTATTGAAATAAATAACGATGTTTTGAATAACGATTATCTACGTCATAGATGAACAGAAATAAAATTATGCAGCTTTATTTTTGTGTTCCGTGAAATGTATCATATTGTTGGAATAAGTAAGATGCATGCCTTAACTTGCAGGAAGGGCCTGTATCCAATCAACAAGAGTTACAAGCATGTAGTCCCACTAAATTATTTTGTAACACATCTAGCGCATTGTTTTAACATATTTCATCATGTACCATTTATATTTATGTTCAAACTAGGCGTTGCTAAGATTTGTACATACGTGCTATTCGCCTATTTTACTATCAAACACAGTACACGACAGTTTCGTTTTGAAATACAATTAACAAATATGCTTTGACAAAATGTTATCGCACACTTCCGATATATATGAGTGTATATATATATTACCCTTGGAGTTATTTTTCTATTTTATTACTAACACGTGGTTCAAAGTGTAATGAGAAAATAAAAAAATCCGTGTGGTATTGAGCGCCTGTAAAAAATATTATAGCAATATGCATAAGAGGATCATAACAATTTTAGTGCTGTGCTTTTTCGAGGTAAGATTTTATTGCTTACTAGTTATGCCCGTGACTTCGTTCGCGTGGGAGTCTAAATTAAATAGACATGTGTTTAATCTCAATCATGAAGGATATACAGGGTACAAAGCCTGTCTTGCTGTATAACTTCTTTTATACCATTGAAAATCTCATCTAAATCGGTTTTGCCGTTTCAGAGTTTAACTCGGGCAAATAGAAACACAGACAGAATTTTTTGAGTTTGTTTTAGTGTTTCACTATCGTATCAATAACTTTAAGCATGTGCTTATAGTTATTGATACGATAGTTCAAAATAATTGTGTCTTCTCATGTGAGACACAATTATTTTGAAATCACAGACAGACATTTCAATGTTATTTATATGAAGTATTGGTATAAGTGCAGTTGATTTATATACATCGATGTATTGAAATATATTGTTTACTTTTACTATCATATATAAAACTCAATGTTAAAAGCAAGTTAATCATTTCGAAATATATAACCTGGATAATATAAAAAAAATATTTCCAACACTTGTTAAAACAATCGTTTTTAGTATCTAAAGACAAAATATTAAATATTATTCATTTTCATTTTCAGAGCATAACCTTGAACGAAGCCAGATCTGTTGATCCCCTGGCACTGGCCATTGAACAAATTCTCTCCGACCTCGTTTTCGAGATAGTGCCGTGTCCGAACAGTTGCCCCACGCGTGGCAACATTTACCCAAGCGCGCTGCCTTACGAACAGTGCGGTCAATCTGGATGTGGATACATTTGCCCAATGTGCAATTGTTGTCGAGATGTCATTGTAACGAACCCATGTTATATTTTTGAAGACGCCCCACCACCGTGTCACCGAGACATCGTGAACCCGTATTACATTTGCGACGATGCTCCTCTATCATGTATATATCACGATAATTTTGACTGTGGTTGCAACTGCTTCTCGCAATCTCCTCCCCCCTACATTTATTTCCCAGAAGTCGAATACCCAATATCGGCCATGGACCTTCGCCCGTATTTCTTAGGGTCTTGCTGGTGTTCTTAGTTAAGGGAATAAATAAGTGCAAAATTGTAATGTATTTAAGAATTAACAGTTAAGGCGAAATAGGCCTCTCGTCGAAGAATAACATTTTGACAAGACTTGTGCATCTCACTGTTCTCCATAAAGCTCTCTAATGTATGTGTAATTGGTTGGCAACTCAATTGATCATGGCCAGACCTATCCACAGACTGAGAGAAAATCAATCCCAACGGGGGACAATAAATGTTGAATAGCATGCTGACGAAGGTTATTATGAATGTTTTCTTAAATTTATTCATACAGATTTAATAAATTATTATGTTTTGTTATCGATTTTTATTTATTTATTACAAGGTACATTTAATTTACGAACAATAAATAAAAATTGAAATATTACAATACAAAATCATATTTTATTATTTATTTATTATTATTTTAATATTATTATTATTATTTAATATTATAAATGCGAAAGTTTGTGAGTATGGATGGATGTTTGTTACTTTTTCACGTAATCGCCTGCTCAAGTATTTTTCCTACGTATTTAATCATTTTCTTTTCGGTCGATATTTACGCGGGAAAAAGCTTTGTGACACACTGACTTCAATGCGGGCAAAGCTGCGAGTACACCTAGCTCTACATAAATGTTACGACTGATATGTAATTCAGAATGAGATTAAACAAATTGTGATAGAAGAACCGCTATTGCATAAAAAGTACCACTATTGCACTAGACCGGCTCAGAGAACAGAACAGATTTTGATCGTATCTACTTATTTAAAACAGAACAGAACATTTCAGTATAGTCTACTTACATTTCAGTTGTTTTATGACGGCGCTCGAGTATGCTCTTGCTATAAAACATTAATTTTCAAAATTAAATTTTTTAGATATATTTTAAATGCGATTTTTATCTGCTCTTACTACTCTAAAGGAAAGGTTCTTTACAACCGCATGTTAAAAAAATGTGGTCTACTGTCAGTATTACATTGTCAGTGCCAGAGCAACATAGCTCTTGTTGCCAGGGCTTCAAATTGTATCGTGTACGGAGAATTTAATAATGTTGCAACGTTGTGAAATTTTTCGACAATATCGGTAAAATTGTGCAATACTGTCTCAAAGTGAAATGAAGAATGTGAGGACACTCTGTTTCTATCGTAATGATACATAAGCGCCGCTGGAAAAAAATTCTTCTGTTAAACAGCAATGCTTGTTTCAATCTGTACTGATTTTAGAGAAAGCCACGCTATGATCCCGCCCCAATTTTAAGGGTCGCAAGGCGTCGTCTAAAGAGAGTTGAGATTTATGGACGTATTAAGTAATATGAAAGTATTTAACATCCATGAAAAAGTCATTCATTGTATTAGAAGACGATTGTATTAGAAGGTCAGAAAATACAAAAGAAATCAGTTATTTACTAACTAAATCAGGTTTATAAATGGATGTATTCACGAAACATTTAACAGTAAAATATTGATAATTGTTTTGTAAATAAGTTTAAAAATATTTTGTTGGTACAATATTCCTTATCACGGCTGCTGGTGTAGAATGGTAGAAATCGGCACGTAAGGAAAGCATTATGCAGCCAAGACATATCAGACAAAGGAATCTCAAAAGAGACAGAGATAAGTTTAAGGACAGGCAGGGATAGGGAGAGGAAGTGGCACGAATGGCTCGTAATGCTTTTTCCTTATTCAGATTAAGATTGTTTATAGGTTTTTTTTTTTTATATCATCACGCCTATAATCCCCGAAGAGGTAGGCAGAGGAATGCAGAACACTCCCACGTCTCAC
>DWEJ01001435.1:0-13054 GCA_018245835.1 Mysoria sejanus stolli | reverse complement strand
CTTATCTATAATGACGTTTATATGTGATTGCAAATCCTATATAAATAAATGATTTTTGACTTTGACTTTGACTTTGACTTTGAGATGCTGACTGTACATATTGAACTGAAAATTTCAGTCTGAAATCACAATAAAATGGTAGTCTAAATATAAAATTTTAATTATTAAAATTCCTTCCTTCGGACTTTCTGTTCAGCAATTCTTCATCTAATGCTCCATGTAACTGCCACTGTAGATATACAAAGCATGAATGCAAATATTCTTTCGATGTCTCATGTCTTTGTAAGGCTTCCACAATATGTTTCCAGTCATCATAGCCTTCCATCCAAATATTTTGTATATTTTTAGATGCCCTATTTGTGAACAACCAACATTGTTCACAATATGCTTTTTGAAGCAATAGGGAATAGCACAGCCACGTACGTTCTAACTTTACGCCAGATTTAGAAATACTGTAATAATATCTATCCAAGAAAGATCTCTTGTTACTATCCCTTAAAAAGGGGCCTTTTGGTTTACAGAGTCCGTTTTCGATCACAAACCGCTTTACTTGATCAGAGTTCTTTGAAGTTATCTTTATCAGTAACGTATGGTAAAGATTTAAATTTTTCTATATCCAAAAATGATTCGTTTGAAGATTTGCTCGTACCGGGTTGTGGTTGCTCTGAATCTAAATATTCACTGTTATCGGGCTCTGCGATATTGCCACTTATGACGACATCATTTTCTGCCCTTCCGACGCGCTGTTATCTTGATTCTTAAAGTACCTACTGACTTATTTTAGGTAACTTTTTATTTTGTTCTTGAGACTCCTTCTTTCGATTTCGTTTTTCGCTTCCACTCTGATACTTTCTAAAACAACACCGTAAAAAGTTTGTAATAATACTAAAGTTTTTATTAAATGAAAAATCTGATTGCTAAGAAATGCCAAAAAAGCGGCCGTAAAAATGTATATAACGAAAGTCCACCAATTTGTTCAATGCTTAATTCAAGCCTGCCATTTTATAATTATTGAAAGAACGATGAACATAGGTGAAATAGTTTTGGTGGTTACGAAATGTCAAAATAGTTATTTATGTAAATTATTTTAGATATTAGAATTAAATTCTTACTGAGAAGACATTGTCAACCTATTTTTACAATTGACTAATTAAATATATCCTCACTTGCAACAAACACCCAATTTTTACAACAATAAACTGCTAAGTTCTTGGGTGCATGCGTAATAATAGAATAGTAGAGTCTTTCTTACATACAAACTTGAATCGGGGATTCCCCGTGAGCGTCAAATTAGCGGGACGATTAGATAAGTATACGCAAATTTTTAAGCGCTTTTGACCGAAACTTACAGCGGGAATTCCCCGAACATCCGCAGTAATAACAACACGCGTAGCGAGCATCTATCGGATACGTTCTAAAACTGGGTTACAACTTTTTTTTTACAAATACTTTGAATTTTTAATACATTTTTTACTTGTGTATGCAACTAAGTAGGTAACAAAAATAAATCAACGACAAAACTTTTTTTTACTAAACATGCATAATAAATAATAAATGTTGGGAGTTGGGATTCTCCTCTGACCGGGGGCCCCTTCCGGCTGGGGGCCCGTGGCATTTTGCCGACTTGTCACCCTGTAGTTACGCCACTGATCTCGCCACTGGTAGACTACTAAACGATGTAATATAAACAAATTGTTAAGAATTCGTGAACATAAAGCTATGAAAGTAGCTATATGTAGATTTTAAAAAAGCAATATTTACACATTTATTTTTACATCTGCGTATCTCTAGCTTGGGTAGATTGGTAAATAATGACATTAGGTATTATTTTTGCCCCATGTTACAATTTTATTATGGACTAGTCACAATTTACACTTTAGAAAAATAAATGACTTTTACACCGGAGTCACATCATGATAACGCATACAAACATTTTTTTATGTAGGGGGTAAATATACCTATTCATATGAGTATATTAACAGATACAAATATACATGGAAAATTACTTTTCATACTACTCTTCGTTTTATATGTATTATAATGCGTCAATGTAAAAATACCATTTCCGTAAACTTGTTGCTCCTAGTCGCCTAGAACTAACTTGTTTTAGAGAAGTTTCAATGTAATCGTACAAACGGCTAACAATGTTTCGTTTTTTTAGGCAGACGAGAAAAGTATGATTTTCTCTTTTTACGGAATTCAGCTCAATTCAAAAAGTGATGTTATAGAAGTGTGAAAGTTTCGTCTGAATCTTTTTTCACTGCGGTTAGGTAACCCCCTAACAAGGTAGTATTTTCAATGCGTCTGTTTTGTCGTGCTACACAATTTTTTTATCAAAACAAATTACTTAGCCAGCTCTCAAATTGAGGTCTCGTGGTTATCGCTTCTGGCATTTCGAGGAACTAATACTAATTGATTGAAGAATACAGAACGTTGGGCTGTGTTTTAAATACGAGGTTTAAATACGTGGTATATATGAGTACGAATAAATAACTTTTCCTCATAATTCACCAGCACCTGTTTTTCAGGCGCAGACCAGTTCGTATACAAAGTCGTATATGAGTTAACGATTATCGCAACTGTCACTAAGACGGACAAAAAATACACCGTTTGTTTGAATACCTAATAAATAACCATATAATACGCTTTGATGAACAAAACAATTATATGGATATTATATATCAAAATAGTATGTAATGCCAAATCTATAAAATTTCAGTTAAGTTTACTTTAACACATACCTAATTGTATAAAAAGTTACACATATTATTATCCAATAAAAGACAAAAAGAGAACTGTGTTCATTTCATCTTTCATAATTTGAAAAACCGATTACAAAAACTGCACGTAAAGACTTTCATGTGTTAAATTAAAGCTATTAAAATTTAAATTTATCGTCTACTATCAAGGCACAACAAGCGATAAAACGAGAAGAATTTGCATCGCCAAAATTGTTATCCACTATGAATTTCCGATAATGTTTCATATTCACACTGGCCGCAATATATTGTAATGCAGATAGGCGAATGTCATCGTGCTATCTTCAATTATCGCACGCTGGGGAGTAGCGATATGACAGCAGTTATATAAGGAACAATCTGCGCGATGATCATGCCCGTAAAAATAACTTTATAATGATCGCTGCACTTTACGTTTTTTGCTAACAATACTCATAACCGGACCACTTATGACACACGATAATTATAAAATTATTATGCACCGAAATTTGACATTTGACGTATACATAGATAATCTGCCCCTACATTTATCTTTGTCGCGTAATATTACGGAATTAAAATGTCCAATAATTTTTTTCGTATTTGCAAAGATTATTCATACAAATTGTAAGATACATTCTACATTCTCACGTTTCGCTAGTTACGTTTCCGTCCCATCGTGTTATGGGGGGTGAATCTATTACCGAAAACCGGGCATAAACCAGATTCCGAGCCACAACTAGAAATTATGACCATAAACTCTAGCTAGAAAATTCCAATAGTATCCTACCCGCCCAGGGATTTGAACTCAAAACCTCTCGATCGGCAGTCGCGCTCGCAACCACTCTACCAACGAGTCAGTGAATTAAACAGTTCAATAACATTAATAATGATTACGGCAGCAACTATGATGTTCATTATTTACGAGCACAGCTTATACATCGATTTGAAATCATTGCTACACTAAGCCAATATATGTAAATGAATCACGTTCCATATCGCATGATAAAGCGAACATTGTCCAAATTCGATACATATTATTATATGTATACAATACATATATAATTCACTTAAAAAAAATATTTTTTTTATTATCTATTACTGTACATTTTCATTTTAATTTGCTCAGACGTAAAATAATAGATACAACAAAAGTTGGATGGATCAAAATTGTAATTCAAAACAGCTTTCTCCGTTTGAACTGTGATAGCCAACGGAAAAAGAGAAAAACGTAAAAGTAACTTCACGCGTGTAATCCCCGAAGAGGTAGTCAGAGAAATGCAGAACACTCACACGTTTCATCGGTTACGTTTACGTCCCACTATGGAATAGGAAGAAAACAGAGTGTCAAATAGGTGACCCGCGACATGACATTTTGACATGACGTCACAGAACCGAGTAATGAAAGGAAAACCTGCGAGAGAAGTTTCAACCTCGAGATCCAATTCCTATTATTCATTTGTACCTAATATATTAAATACAAGTATTTCTACCGCTGAGCGGTAAAGCATTCTCATACTTTAGTTTGAACGATATGGTACTCAGTCATACTAATATACGAGGCGAACGCACACGACCCTTAGGGAAAACAATACGTACGTATGTATGTAATCCTTTAAAAATGTACACCCAATCGAACTCGTATAGGCACAGATGTACGCGGGTATCAGTATAAACCTGAACAAATACCTTGCGGAACAAATTGAAACTTGTTCAGTATTAATACAAAATACAACTCGTTTGTGCCAATATAAAAGATGGACATTTGTGTAGGCTTAACTGAAAATGAAGTGATTTTAAGAATCTAATGTACTCGTATATGTCAAAATGACATTAAAAAATTGCAAAAATTAAATACAAAACACGTCTAAGAAACTTGCGAGTGTACATATGTATGTACCTACCTACATGTTCCAGATGTAAAGTATTTCTCAAATAGTAAAAGAGATAGAGAAGGTGACACTAGATTGATGACGGCTATACGGACACGAGATGCAAGTATAGATAAGGTGAATTGATGGAGGTTAAAATACCTCAGGAAGGAAAGCTTGTAAAGCTCAAAGCATTCTCAGAATTGGCGAATAACTACAATGGCGGGGGTAAAGGAACAAGCATATTGTTACAGAAATTATGATATATCAATACCCCCTCATTAAAACACCCCCGGTCGAGAAGTATGTCCAAATGTGGACTCACATAGGCTGATGATAATGATGATGATCAGTAGCCAACGGGTACGTTCCCATCGATCATGATGCATCTGTTAAGCTAATTGCCATCTTATCATGCAATAAAATACATATGTGTATCTTAAACAGCATTAAGGTACTACCAAGATAATTTCCAAATGAGGGTAAAAGTTGTAACAGCTGGTTTCTTAGTATATAGGTACCCTGTCGTGTGCTTATTTACCAATTTTATAAGAACGGTGTGATATAAGAACGACCCGGGATTTACACCCACCTGATCAACAATCGTGTTCGCAACCAACACAACCAACAACGCAGCATATTTGGAGCATCTAATTATTAGTGACATAAGTATAATGTAATGTCTACAACTCAAATGTAAACGTCATTTTTTAGGCCTTACACTATAGCTACGCGATGTACTTTTACGTCAGTGACAGAACACGACAGTGACACAAGATTGATGGAGGGCGCGCGCAGACGTTCCGGGCGCGGACCAGGCGAACGAATTTATTGACGCTCGAATAATACGAGAGCGTAATTTATGTTCCGACATAATTTGCGCTTCAACTTTTCAAACGTCACACTCATTCATGAATATAGAGACGGACGCATTTTGAAGTTTTAAAACGAGAATATTAATTAAGACACTATAGTCGTATATCTATAAACAGCTTTTAAAGATGACAGCGGTTACTGGAATTGCGCGTAGACTCGTGACTTCCGTACAAGTCAGGGAATAATTAATTACGTCAAAAAGCCTATTACTCGATTGCAGATTACATTTAAATGCAAGACATAGACGTTAGGAAATGAGTTGCTGTAGTTTGGGTGCTTGAAATTATAATTGTTAAGCAATCACAAAAAAAATGACAACCCCAATGAGTTTCTTGTTAGTTCTCAGTTGTGGGCGCGGTACGAACTAACGTAAACTTATCTGTAATGACGTTTATATGTAATTGCAAATCCTATATAAATAAATGATTTTGACTTTGACTTTAATCAAGTGTATTATGAATTAGTGGCAAGAGGAAAAAGTAGGCAGATGGATTTAAGTGCTAGAAGAGTGCTAGAAGTGCAGTTCGGAAGAACTACTCTTCCGAACTGTCTGATGACGAACAGTGTACAAAACTACAGTACTGCGGTTCTACGGTGCTTCGGTAATGCGGTTACGGTCGGTAACAAATTTTAAGATCATATTATTTTGGTGACATTAAAGTTCCCATATTTAACAATAAACTCCTCGTTATATAGCTCCAGAAAACATTAAAAGCTTAAGGATAAAGCAGTACCGGTATCTTTCAAATATTTATTATCATAATTATTACCGCTGATTTATTAATTATAAATGGAATATAGCCTGGCACACTGTTGTCCGGTATTGAAACAAAAAAACCGTCGCACTGTGCAACATAAACACGCAAAAAACTTTTCCATCAACTATAATAATTTGAGAAACAAAATAAGTTAAATAATATACTGCAAATTTTTGATTTACTTCGCCTTGAGATTTCACACTCTGGTTAACCACATCGTAGTCGACCGCAAACGCGAAAGAAGAGCCGGCGGCGTCTAGTCTACGTGACATTGTATCTAATCCAGCTATATTAACACGCTTATATTTTGTTAAAAGGTTATGCGAACGGCACATTTTGTCCTTTCAATGACCTACTTTATTAGGTATAACTTTGATTAATCTATTTTTTAATATATGTGAACCAAGCTTTTTTCATTATAATACACAAAAAAGTAATATATCAAATTGATTGCTTTAAAAAAAAGTGTCATTTGTATCTGAAATACAAAAAAACAAAGGCATATTTTATAAATCAATGCAATCGATAAATACCAACGACCTAATAGAAAAAATGTTATAATAATTACATACGATAAAGCACTTCCCTTACTGCAGATATCGACAACACAATGGAACACACCGAATCGTGTACTCCAATACACATGCTTGTTATAACACTATATAACACGCCAAATTCAATAACAAATGTAGTTCACCTTCAACATCAATGAACACCTCATGATTCAACCAACAATACATTTAAACTAACAAAAGTTTCGCGTGTATGTGGCTGTAAGATTAACTTGAAATGTCTCGGTTCACAATTGGACATCTGAAATGAATGCCATCGCGCTCCGTCTTTCGTATGCCTTCGAAAACATATATATTTCTATAATATGTATGTATAACGTAACGTAAAACCACGCCTGTAATCCCGCAAAAGTTACGCACGATTCACCAGTTAAGTTTTCTTCTCACTATTAGATGGTAATTCTATTGCCATACGCCGGGCACATCCAGACTCTGAGCCACTACTTTAAAGTGTAAATTAGAAAAATTCAATAGAAACAGCCCGGGTAGTGGCGTTTTCAACCAATACGACCAACAAAGAAGAACGTCCGGGGTAACGAACCAGGCCACGACCAATGAGTATAGAGTAACTTGAAATAATAAAACGAACAGGACCACACTGTATAAAAACAAAACCACGAAACGTCATTCACATGTCCGTCCGTGTATTGTTATCGCAAACAGACCAATTATAGAACTCTATATATAAATCCACTAAACAGTTATTCTCATTTTCCACAGTACCTACATAAAAATTTTGTAAATCGAACAACTTGTAGCAAGGATCGTGTTTAGCACGAGTTACCTAAAGTATCTTATTTAATGTATTGATTATATCTCAATTTGCGCAGGTGATGCTCATAATTCGTGAAATAAATGGATGAAAGTTACGCGAATCACGTTCAAAGCTAACAATTTTGTACGTATCAAATGCTTTTACAAATCGTACGTTTTCTTCAGATTAAAATGATTCATGAAGTTTTTGTCTCGTATTAACTAGTTATTTTTCGTATCTACAAGTTAAGTTTATGTACAATATGTAAATCATATATTTATATACTACGGCTCGGATGCGTACCTGCAATTCGGTTGTTCTGACTTCAAATTCGGCGTAGTGGATCGATTTTGGGTCCGGTGCTTGGTGTATGGCTATGGTGTATGGTAATAGGCTCACCACCTAATCGCACAGTGGAACTAAAACGTTACTGATGAAACTTAGGAGCATACTACACCACTCAGCCTACCTGTTCGGTGATTACAGGAGTCGTTGCGTAACGAGATACTTTGAACCTTTCAATGTTCGAGTTCAAAAGTGGATTCATAAGTTAATTATAATACTAATTATATATGGAGAAGTGTCTAAAAACATTTCCATAATAAAGTGTAGTTTCATGTGTTTCATTCACTACATTTTCACATACATACATACATACATATCTTCACGCCGGGTCCCTCACGGGGTAAGCAGAGAGCACTGAGTGCCAAATATCTCTATCCTTACAGACCTGCCGCGCCTCCACATTCATAACTCTTTTCATACATGCACGCCGGTTTCGAGGACTTCTGACTCCCCCATCAGCTAGTTAAAAAACAAAATAGTTCTTAAATAATACATTATTTGCGAAGGTGTTTTATGATATTAATCCTTATCCAAATGAATAAGTTATTTAACACAGGCACTTATTTTTGAACATAATTGCCCTTGACAGTATTTCATTTAAACCAATATATAAAGAACTAGAACTCCCGGAGGTCGGTATTTACGCGGGAAAAACTTTGGGACACACTGATTTCACGGCGAAGCCGCCAGCACATCTAGTTATGAATATACAAGAAAGCGAGTCTTTGGATTTCATATCACTATAAACAATATTAACATATTTCAGCGGAGTGAAGCCGCAACCCTATTTTCAAACTTTAATGTCCCACTTTTAAATACATTTCCGTACGAAACTATACTGGTAAGTGTTCATTGATTTTTATATATTACCTTTAACAGCGAGGCGAGCTGTGTGGTTCACTTCAGCGGCCGAGTTAGTTGCTACACAAGTGTACTCGCCGCTATGTTTGGACGTCACATGCGAGAAGATGAGAAAGCTGAACTCGTCCAAGGATTTTTCTTGCACCTATAACGTATTATCAGTCATCATTATCAATATCCTTTTACGACTCTACTCTTGGACACGAGTCACTTCTCATAATGAATAGGATTAAGACCATAGTCAGGCATGCGGGTTGGTAGCATGGCGGTTTGCGGTTGCCTTTATGATGGATAAAATTGGTTAATATTACTTTGCTACAATCCGCGAATATAGAATATACTGGTTTACGTTCTTGCAGTATACCCCTTATCTTAGTAAAATAACTATTAATAGTGATATTCCGTATCGGGGCGCAATAACAAGGTGCTATAAAATGGCGCAGAAGGCGCAGACGGGCGTAAAAGCATAAGATCCTCAACCCGCGTGGGCATAGGGCATAACTTCTCAACGGTGCTTATGTCCAGCAAAAGATAGCAATACGCTGATGATGACGAACTATGGATGTGAATAACAATGTGTTATAGATACAAAATAATTATAGTTTCATCGTATGTTTTGACAATTGTTACCTGCAAACTAGGTGGAATGTGTTGACCATCTTTCAGCCAGGAAAAGTACACAGGTTTATCTCCGGATGTTATCCCGCAGAGAATTTGTATCGAACTCCCTTCGACCAGATCCGCCGGAAACGTGAATCCGGCTATTTTTGGAGGATCTGTATTTGAAAAATAGTAAGAGTTAACGTTATAATGCAACAGGACATTTTAAGATTGAGCCGTTCTTAAAATTGTTATTTAATTACTACTTATGAAACGATATTCATTAATAACAAATGATAATTAAGCATACAACACACAGTTTTTACGTAGATACTTTATTATTAACAAACCTAATTAGGTACTTTACGAAAATAATATACTTACTCCTTACAAATATTTGTATATCCTTTTGTGCATATTGGCCAGAGGGAGCCGTGACTCTGCAAGAGTACATTCCGGCATCAGCAGGTTCTGCCGGCCAGAGCAACAACTCCCCACCCAGACCTGACAACGCTCGCCCACCGGAAGAAGCCACATCTAAACCTCCACGCTGCCACCGGATCTCACTAGCACAAGAAAAAATATCGGGTACATTTTACTGAACTTATCCGGTCGACATAGGGCATAGCTTGCCGTGGATTACTATTGTCTATATCGATTGGAAATTGCATTCTAGTAAACAACAATTTCTACAATATAAAAAAAATACAGTTAAGGTGTAATGGCAAAGCAACTTTAAAATAACCGGTGTAAAATAGCTGAGAGAACAGAAATTTTAGACAAACTTAATTTTCTTACGTCTTAATTTAACACAAACTACAAAATCTATGACACATAAATCTAAATAAATGATTATCATACGTAAAGTTAAAGTAACGGTACCAAAATCAAGTCATGAATAATTGTTACAAGTCGCAACATCGCATCTTTCGGTTCTAGGTCATGCTAATTACCTATAATTTTGGGCGGGCTTATTCGTTTCGTGAAGGAGTGACATAAATATTATAATAGATATGACACTGAGATTAAAGTAAGTTTTTACACAAGTGTTACATCTACTTAGTTTTTATTTGTTTTTCACATTTAGACGCCAGGTGTATAGCAAACTACTACGTGGGGTGCTAGTGAACCAAACAAAACGAAACTTATAATCTTACTAAACAAATGCACCTCCATCAACCTGATTGGAAATCCGGAGTAGGGGCAGTAGAGGGTGGTGTTGACGCCGGCCACCACGCGGACCGGCCCGACGCTGCGGATGGATGGAGGCCCTAGAATAATAATCAATTACAATTTTGAACACTTATAAAATATTAATTATACAAAAGTTTGTTTTACACTGTGACTGTGACTACCTCGTTGTTCGAGTGGTCGCAAGGGCGACTGCCGAACCTGAGTTCGGGTTCAAATCCCGGGTCAGGTACAATTCAATTTTTCTGTCTGTCTAGTATAGGCTCGATTTATAGATTTCTGTCCAGTGTATAGCAATAGTCGCTCCCCTATTCAATAGTGAGACGTAGACTTAACTGTGAAAGGCGCGAACGTACTAGTACACTGTGTACCTCTTCAGGGACCATTTCGTATATAAATTTTATATATTTATGTATTTCCGTATATCAAAAGGTACATTTTTTCATACCATAAACGTTGAGTCTAGTGGAATGCTCGACGGTGCCGCGGGAGTTATGTGCCCGGCACGTGTACCGCCCGCCGTCCTCTGGACGAACTGACGAGATGTTCAAGTAGCTCACCACATCGCCATTTGGATTCATGAACTGCGATATACTCCTGTAGGAATAAAACGATATTACCAAATATTGTTGAGTATTAATGAAAAGCTTATGGCCTTGACCTTGTTGTATGTACCAAACGATGTGAAAAGTGAAGCAAGTCGAACATGGCCAAAACTTAGGGAAGTAACCATAAAGAACAATTTTATGAAATATTATTTGCTGCTCAAATATGGAAGCTTGGCATATTTGCCGGGTATCAGTTCCTTAGCCCCTAGGCTGTTTAAACGGTCGGAACAGTATAGATACAGCAAACTTCCTTACCATTGATTCTGATACCTAGTAACCCGAATCGAAGCTTCTTAGGCAGATAACATTAGATATCTGATATTTCTTAGTTACAGGAACATGCCTGGGCCTCTTCAAATTCAATTTGAATAGGCATTTACTAGACAAACATGTTACATCATAGGCCACATCAGTGCTTTCCATCAGGCAAGACTGTAACCTAATTCTATGTAGTTTATACAGTTTATAAAAAGAGCGCGTGCTCAGTGTTCGGCATTAACAAGTTGAATTTCCAGGTTTATTGTACAATACATTTCATTTCACTTCAAATACATAATACAATATAATAGATGACACAATATAATACATGATACAATATAATACATGGTACAATGTAATACTACATATAATTTAATACATGATATAATATATTTACATGATACAATTTAATATCAAGATACATGAAACATGAAAATAACCTTTGCTGTGTATTGTGTTCTTCTACCGGCTGCATATCCAACAGCCAGGTAAACCTCGGGGGCGGCGAACCAGAGGCGGAGCAGTGCAGAGCTAGCGCAGGTCCCGGGTGAAGCGCCTGTTCTATGAACGTATAGTGCAGTTCCGGGGCCGTATCTGGTGAAGAAAAGTAACAGGTCTATAAATGCCACTTAAAGACTACTCCCATTCCTTTTTAAAAATACTTTAGTAGTCCAGTTACTTATTAAAGGTGTAAAGACAATATATAATATTATATCTTTATAGATATATATGTATATGTATATATATATATATATATATATATATGTTGTGCGTGTGTATGCAATTGAGCTCCTCCTAAACAACTGCACTGATTTTGATGAAATTTTTATGTGTTCAAGGGGATTCGAGGATGGTTTAGATTTACAATTTGACCGGCTAGAAAATGTTTCTTAATTTAAAGTCGGTAATTTTGTTTGGAAGTTCGAAATTTCGGATTTCTCTCAGCAGGGGGCATTCGAGGTGTATGGTTACTATAGTAACCGTGATATGGTCGAATTGTGATAAATGTACATGTCATGACGTTAGATATTGTAATGACTTTTTAATTATAATTTTCATCAAACCAGTCCAGATTGTTATAGCTTATTAAAAAAGTTTGAAATTTCGAAATAAAGAGTGTGTACAGGACGTCTGTTTGGTCCACTAGTATACTTATGTATATAATACATTGAACAATTCAAAAACATTGAACAATTCAAAATAATATTGGTATAATATATTCAATACTCATTTGTAACTCAACTGTAAAGGTAAATATCATATTTCCCTGAATTTATTTTCGAACAAGCAACTGATTCTCGAGAGCTACTAGTCAGCGAATTTTTAATCATAACTACATATTTATAATTATAATCATAACCACATTGTGTTATAAATTTAATTTTTTCATAAATATAATGCAATTGTAAAAAACACAAGTACCCCCGTTCTATTATGGGCGGTCGATGTAAAGCAAAATTATAGTAAAAACAATTCAATGATACTTTTGTGATATTGGGATTGAATTGTCGATGAATTTTGTACTGTCCATGGAAAGGTACTTAAAGTGAGTGGTGGTTGGTGTCCTTTTTATATAAAATACACGTATGAATCCAAACTACACTGAAGTTTTGAAGAGCATTCACATTGTCAATATAACTTAC